>OZ012669.1:28178485-28240985 GCA_963942505.1 Lordithon lunulatus
GTTAACTGCTATACAATTGCCCACTGAAACCGTCACCAATAGTGTCCCCTCGCGATATCCCCTAGGTCCCGACAATAACTCGTAAAGCCCGTCGCGCAAAAACCGGCTTCTGGCAAGAAGACTAAAAAGCCTTCTAGTGAGAAGCAGGTTAAGCCGACACCCACTAGCACTTCGAGACACTTTCATGTTCGTTCCCCCAGCCAATCCGATCGAGCCCATGCTCATGTCTGGAGCTAGGTAGACATGATCGAACCCGTGCTCACTGACCACTCAGTTCCGAAAAGAAAGGCAACCGATGACCTTTCTCGCCCCAGTTCATCTGCCGCTGACGCTGCACCACCTGACGATGAGTTAGATGTAGCTCACGACGCGGCATTTCAGTTCCCAAAGTCACAACATAAAACGGATAAGCAACCGAGAACAGAGGCCGCATCGGCATCTGTGCCCGCACAGATCCCAATATCTGTAACCCCTCAGGCCAAAGAGAAAAGCCCCCATTAGACGTTGGGCAGTGCCATCCATGCCAAACGTTTGGTCACTCCGCATCAACTTGTCGGCGTAATTTTGCCTGCGTTAGAGGCGCAGGCTCAAACTCGCACACGGTGTGTACACACACCCGTGAAACAGGTCCCGCTACCTGCGCAAATTGCTGCGGTAGTCATCCTGCCAACCAGGTGGGTGCGGCTTGGATAGGAGAAATGGAAACACATTTGCACCGCATGTTGGCGCCACCGTAGATTTATTTCGGAGAACGATGCACACAGGCCTAAATGTATTTGTACTTGCTGATTGTACAATTCAGTTATTTTAAAATAATTAGCCTTTTTTTTAGTAGAAAGTGCTACGAGTAAGTAATTTATATGTGCTAAACAGATTAAACAATGGTTGCCTCGAGTTAGATGTGATGCATTACAAAATATATATTTTTTATTTTGTCATGTTTACAAATATCTTCGGTGTGAATGTGGCTTTCTAGAACACGTTTGTTTTCATTACATAACCTCAATTCAGTGTTTTGTTTACGTTTGAAATTTTCAAGGTATAATCTTTAATTTGTTTATTATATTTATTTGTAGTAAGCATGAGTATAATAATAATACATTGGTATTATTAAATTCGTTGCAAGTACCTGCATGATCCTAATATTAAAAACAAGCATATTTATTGAAGGTGAAAAATTATCTAGGTGAAAAGTTATTTGTAATATAGTGGATGATGTTTGTGTAAATTTTAGAATTTTGTGAGGACAGAATCAGTCAGACAGTACATAAAGTAATGTGTAATGATATTCAACCAGTTTTAAAACACTAGTATGAGAAGATATAAGTCTCTGGCTCATGAATGTTGATGTGTTGGATTGTTATTGAGTCTTACTGTTCGACTCTTTTCTACTCTTTGGTAGTTGTTTATATTTGATATTCAAACAATTTGTGGCATGAACAAATGTTCATGTACATCTTGCCAGGATCCAAAAAAAGTAAATCTTGCATTATTTCATTAATTTTAGTTTTTTATTATTACTGATTTTTTGTTTATCAGGTTAGGTCAAATAATATAAATATTTTCTCTCTTGAAGAAAGTGCGGAAACATTAGAGACACAAAGTAAACTAAACTGCATGTCCTGCAAGAAGCAAGCTGATCTTATCACAACAACAATAAGATAAGACTTTCATATTATTTATATAATAATATAAATTAATTCCATTTAATGTTGTTTCATATTAATTGGGAATTTGCCAGGACTAAGAATGATAATATGGTAAGTGTGACATCAACGACTACTAATTATTAATATATTAATGTAATTTTGTTTTCATGTTTCCAACTCGGCAAAGAAGAATTTCTGCAACATCACAATGAATTATCTTTTAAATCTATGTTTATTTTTATTTATAATAATAAAATTTGTTACCCATAAAGTGTTTTTTATCTAAATCCTATAACTAAATAATATAGAACCAACAAGACCAACAATTTTTTTTTTACTGAAAAATAATTTCAGTAAGAAAAAATAATTGCTGGCGTTGCTTCTAGGCGGACAAGAATAATTTTTAAATCCCACTATTTTGTGCGTCGCTGAGTTTCCAAACATCGTCCCTAGGGAAAATTTGGCGCTACGGTCGAATAATCGTGTTGCTTCTTTTTGTACGGTGTATTCACTTCTAGTATGTTTTGTGCTGCCAACTATCGGGGATCCTCTAGCTTCCCCATCGTAAAGCCCAACCGGATTCATCAACCCGGCTAGGTATCTCTTACGCCCGCCTTGGTGCCACCGACAACTCCTGTCCATCCGGCAATATCTATAGTCCCTGATTTTAACACACATACAGTTATAAAACTAATGTTTTCGCTATGTTGCAGGCGAGAGTGCTTTTTAGTCACTAAAAATCTAACACTGTTTCCCCTCACTGAGACCACCGGGCTTGCGCCATACCAAAAAAAAAGGTTTTTCTGTGGGCCATAGCTCGTCGCAGCTGAAAGGAGGTACTGCGTTGAATAATGGACCAAAACAATAAGCAAATGATTAATACGGAAAACAGGATAAAACAACTAACAACAATTTAGTAAATAGGTAACTGTGAGTAATTGAATGCTCCAAATGGTTTGTAGCAATTACCACTGGCCCTAAGGGGATGCGAGAAGACCCACAGGTCCAATCCTTGTTCTGCAGTTTTGGTAAAATTCGGGTTCCTGATACAGCGCGAGATGCTGTACATGCCGGGTTTGTTAAGAACCCCGTTGGCTCCGTCGAAAACCATCCCGGCTCGACCCGAACCCACACCGGCTCTATTGCATTGCGTCTTTTGAGGGTTCGGTGTCTCCATTTACTAAACCAATCCCCGAGGGAAGGAATAAAGTTTTACAGGTATATAATTGCTTTAGTTGCATTGCTGCTGGAGGCCCACACTGCGGTATCGTCTGCGTACTGAGTAAGTGTCGTTGGGCTAATAACCGAGCGGTACACTTGCAGTGGGTGTGTAAGATGTTCCGTGAGTGTCGTCTATTCTAACAGTAGTCTGTCTCGTAACTAGCTGTTGATTAGTCTATTAGTCTGGTCAGGTTTGTCGGAAAGTTCCTCGTTCTTATTTTCTAGATGAGGCCGTCGTGCCATACCTCATTGACCTCATCGTAGACGTGTTTTATGTTCAAACTTAACCCCGCGACTTGACTCCTTGAATTCACGGCCTTAGCGCATAGCGAGGTGCATTTTGGAAGGGAGTCGTGAGTAGATATGTGTCGTCTGAAGCCGTATTGAGTGGGGTGTAGTATGTCGTATGTTGCCTTCCAAGGAGCGGGAAAGTGATCATCCCTTAACGAGCTGGTCATTATGGCCTCTAGATGGGCGACAGTTTTGAGTGGAAATTTCGACAGAAGATGGGTTGGAATGCCATCAAGTCCGGCCGTCGTACCGCGTCCTTGTTTCAATGAGATACGCAACCCGTCGGGAGTTATCTCGTCCGCTATGTCAGAGTGATGGTGGTATGTTTCTAGATTCAGTGTCCGTGTACGGTCGGTTATCGTCTGGTAGAAGTAATTGTCGTATTTGTTGTCTGTGTGGTTGTGGCTTTTAGTCAGTAGTTGGATGAACGCCTCGGCCTTGAATCTATATTGTAGGTCAGTATTGTACCGTCGATTGTTAGGATAGTCTGACTGTGTTGGCGTTGGTTAGTTACGTCGTTCAGTTTTATCCAGAAACGGCCGCCCTCTGATGAGTTAAGTTTTCCAATATTTCTGTCCATGTCTTTTCGTTGTTTGCCTTAATGGCCAGTTTGATTTTGCCGAATACTCTGTTGATTTCTGTTCTTTCCTGTGGGTCGTTTTGTCTCCGTAGTTATCGGGTAAGTCGTCTTTTTTGCGTAATCATGTCATGTATGGACTTTGGGAGTCTTGGCCTTCTGTCTATCGAAGTATGGATCGGGATGTAGTGTTTCATAGCGTCTCTAATTTTATCAGTAATTCTATCTTGGATGGGTCAATCAGTTTTGGTGAGTACTAGTTTTTGGTCGGTAAGATATGAGCCTCAAGTTCGTCCATAAATCTCTCCAGGTCATCCTCGTGGAACTTATACCTGGTGAGGTAGCTGTTTAAAGTTGGTAGATCACTACTTTCATACGTAGCTAACAAAGGTAGATGGTCGCTACCGACAGAGGCAAGAGTGCTTGAGGGAAACTTGTTCGTTAGTATATGGCCAAGTTGGTTTGTGCCGTGGTGTCCGAGGTGAGTGTGATCCTGTGAATAAAGTCGCGTCAGTGTGTTGTGTTTGTCTAGATACGTAAAAAGGGCTTTCCCCTGTCTGTTGGTCTTGCTGTCTCCAAATACATGTTGTCTCGCGTTGAAGGATTACGGGGGTGGTCTCATGGGTCAAGAAAGACAAAAGGTTCTCGGGGATGGGTTCAGATGGGTATACATAAACACTTACAACCGTGATAGTGTTGTTATTTAGTAGTGATATTACTGCACCTATCGCTTGCAGGTTGTCAAGTGGCGGAGGCATCGTAAAGGGGGAGAAAGTGTCGTTGCGCTTGATTATAGTATGTGCGGGCAATTTCCGACCTGGACCGGGAATCCGTAGAATTGTTTGATGGAGTAATCTTTGCCCGTGATGCCAACAAAAGCAGAGTACCGGGAATGATGGAAAGAGTGGATGGCCTCTACCTTAGTTTTCCTGGCGTACGAGACTTGGGTAAAACCGTCGTCGGAGTTAGTCCGTTCATTGGGAGATGATGGTCTGGAGGTAATTGGATTGTGATGGTGGGACGTTAGTCGACGGGGAAGCACGGAACTCAAACTTGGTTCTATGGATTTTATCCGGGACGTTATGACGGTAGGGGTAGGATCTACGGCGTCGGGACTTTTGTATGTCGCGCATTCCTTGCGCGTTCCTTTTATAAATGCCACAACCCTCCCGCCAGAATATGACACATTTTATACTACTGCTATGCATGTACATTGTGCGACGAAATATATCAAAAATATGTAGTCGTAACTTTTGATGAACCCCTATGTTGGAAAGCTAGCGATATTATTGCAGCTGCCACAAACACATCACTCTATGAGCTATTCAGTTTTATTGTACATCTCGGCGGCTTTCAGCTTGCTGATGTAATTTTTGGTGTGTGTAGGGTACCTTATGATGGGATCTGGTTTTATCCACTATTTATGATCTATTATCGGTGGACAACATGCTGAATAGACACGCCTTTGCCAGAGCAGTACGGGGTCATTTACCTTGCCAAATATGATATTAGACGAAGTCGAACACTCGGGGGAAAAGCAGACATGCATCAACACCCTTACATCAGATTTCCTCTCCAGGCCCCCATTGAATTCTTTGTAACAAAACAAGTTACGGAAATCAGTGGGTATCAAATTTGGAGAACCTATGGAAATAAATAGCAACAATGGACCCAAAATTCAAAATGGTGAATTTGATAAAGGAGTACATCCATGCAGAGAGGGCTGACGATTTTTTTTGCTCACCTGAATTGCTGTAAGCGAATTATACCTTATTTTAACGCTGCGCGATACTTCACCTATGCCCAGTCTTTTCACTTATAAGTACAGGATATGGCAAGCCTCTCTACTTTTTTGACACCAGAGGAGTACGAGAAGTTCGTCAACGAAGGCTACTTTACTATGAAAATGAATTACCAATTCCGGTCTAGCATGTGAGCAGCCATGACCATCGAGACAACCTTCTTGCGGTCATTCAAAAGCCGAGGTGGAACGACCCCTGGTAGAGGTCTGATGTACTCACAGTGAATGTATAATTGGGATGACTACATCTCAAGATATATGTGCTTCCCTCAAAGAATATTGTGGTGTTTTCCTCAAGTGAGCAGCACAAGGATTTTGGAGAAGCTGGCCAAAGCTGAGACGCAAGTGACATTGATAAGCTTACATAATTATTTGATAAATTTCCTCTTTATCCGTGCACCGAGTAAATCATGGCAATAGCGACGGGAATCGATAATACAATATTATGTTATAATGCCGTTACAATTAGCAAACGAGGAATTACAAAAATGGAAAACCAACCATTCACAAATATCAAACTGGCACTTAAGATCGCGCACTTCCTCTCTCCTCAATGAAATCGACAATCAAGAAGTTGTCTAGAATCCATTCTTATATTTTCAGCGAATATCAATTACCAAAAAATGGGAAAATTATCTGAAGAATTAGTTGCCATATGAATTGGCTCCTTATCCCCTGGCTTTCTTCGACGAAAGTGGATTGAGAAAGTGCAAAAAGTCAGCATTATACACACGGTTTGGATATTGATAAAGACGTTGATTAAGTACCTTTGAATTTGTTGTTGATGGGGGATTCCTAGTCCACAAAGTTGTTTGGCAAAAAGAAACAACAGCATACACCATTTGTAATGGTTACGTTAAATTTTTGAAGACCCATTATAATGAAATCAGTGCTCTCTGCTCATTGAACTTATGCAAAGTTTTGGGTTAACTGCTAAAGTTGATTTTAATACACGCCTGAATAATCGAATATATTTTTAGAAACATGCATTGTTCGAATTTCACCGTATCGCCAGCGTTCACCGGCTTGTCAGATCATACATGCTTGCCATGTCTAGTCACTACTAAATTAGCTCACCATCCTCAGAGCCCCAGGAAATATTGAGACCTCCTAGTTTGGAGGCCGTAATATTATTATTACGATTTGAAAATTTCTTATCAGAAGTAAATTGATCATTTCTAAACGAGCATGATGATAGTATCAATAATAAGTGTCATCAAATTCTTATTTTATTTCAACTTAATTTAAATTTAATTTCCGATAAAACATGTTAAAGAGAACATATTAAAACTAAATCCAGTAAGGTAGGGAAGACTTACGCCATGCACGATATTTTGTGCTTTAGGTCTGCGATATGCCAAAAAACTGGCAAACAAGAGCTAATATAAGGTAAAAAATCAATTCAGGATGAAATATCGCAATGTCATAATAAAAGAAAAAGTACATGCCTGCGAGAGTTACATAGAGAATTCTAATAATAAAATTAAAGCAATGTGGCAAGTAGTGAATACCAACAGGAAAACGACAGCCCCAGCTAGCAACATTATATGAAAAGCTACTCATTTTAACCCTTATTTTATTGATGTGCCTGTGGATATTATAAAATCTATACCCATATCTAGCATACGTCCTTCTTTCTATAAGTCATATAACTTGTCCTATTTTAAATTTGAAGAGATTTCCAATTCCCATTATTAAATCTTTAAATACAAGCAGGTATCGATATTTAGGACGTATCGATAAAAATCATTAAATCAGCTTTTTGTATTTTGGTATCTCCTCTAACCAAATTCTTAAATACTTGCATTAGCACTTATACCTTCCCAGACACCCTTAAAACTGCCAAAGTGATTGCGATATTTAAAAAAGGTGATAGTGCAGATATGGGTAACTATCGTCCTATTTCGCTGCTTCTGGTATTATCAAAAATTCTGGAAAAGCTTCTTTTTATTCAACTAAGCAAATTTCTTGAAATCAACAATATACTAAATCGGATTCAGTTTGGTTTTAGGAAAGGAAAATCTACTAGCGATGCTGTATTAACATTTGTGGATGAATGCGTAAGTTGTTTTGAGAATGGACGTGTTGTTAGTGCAACATTCCTTGACCTGTCTCAAGTTTTTACTGCGTCACTCATTCCATTTTATTGCAAAAGCTATATTTTTACAATATTCATCCTAGCAGCTGCAGAATACTCATGTCATTCCTAACAAATAGAAAACAAGCCGTTAGCTACCAGGGCTCAGCATTCAGCTACATGCCAGTAGAGACGGGTGTACCACAGGGCTCTATACTGGGACTTTGTTATTCCTTAACAAATGATTTACCAGCTTCTGTTGAGCAGGGGGATTTAATCATGTTCGCGGACGATATCACACTCTAACTAATTACACTACAGCACAAGAACAGAGTGATGGTATGCAGTCTCCTGCGTACGACTGGTTTAAATGTAACAAACTGAAACTGAATACCTAGAAATCAATCCATCTACTTTTCAACTTAAAAAAAATAGACCAGTCACTAATAGGCTCTTCCGCCCATTCACACAATACCAGAAGTAGCCATCTCTTGTATAATGATTTTAAGCAGCTCACAAGAAGTCAAATTGCTACAGGCTTCTTATGCACTAGGGAATTCACTGCCATGTCATATAACAGTCCTGAATGGCAAAGCATTTACAATGGCCTCCATGGAATTTCTAGCTGACCAAGCATACTACTCCACCAATGAATTTCTGTTTTAAATTAATCGTATGATTTATTTATTTATATGTCTACTGTGCTGTCCTTTTAAATTCTATATTTTTCCAATTGTATTTTAAAGTGTATTTGTAATTTTTTTATTATTTAAATGTAACTTTTATGAATTATGAATTATGAATTATGAATTATGAATTATGAATTATGAATTATGAATTATGAATTATGAATTATGAATTATGAATTATGAATTATGAATTATGAATTATGAATTATGAATTATGAATTATGAATTATGAATTATGAATTATGAATTATGAATTATGAATTATGAATTATGAATTATGAATTATGAATTATGAATTATGAATTATGAATTATGAATTATGAATTATGAATTATGAATTATGAATTATGAATTATGAATTATGAATTATGAATTATGAATTATGAATTATGAATTATGAATTATGAATTATGAATTATGAATTATGAATTATGAATTATGAATTATGAATTATGAATTATGAATTATGAATTATGAATTATGAATTATGAATTATGAATTATGAATTATGAATTATGAATTATGAATTATGAATTATGAATTATGAATTATGAATTATGAATTATGAATTATGAATTATGAATTATGAATTATGAATTATGAATTATGAATTATGAATTATGAATTATGAATTATGAATTATGAATTATGAATTATGAATTATGAATTATGAATTATGAATTATGAATTATGAATTATGAATTATGAATTATGAATTATGAATTATGAATTATGAATTATGAATTATGAATTATGAATTATGAATTATGAATTATGAATTATGAATTATGAATTATGAATTATGAATTATGAATTATGAATTATGAATTATGAATTATGAATTATGAATTATGAATTATGAATTATGAATTATGAATTATGAATTATGAATTATGAATTATGAATTATGAATTATGAATTATGAATTATGAATTATGAATTATGAATTATGAATTATGAATTATGAATTATGAATTATGAATTATGAATTATGAATTATGAATTATGAATTATGAATTATGAATTATGAATTATGAATTATGAATTATGAATTATGAATTATGAATTATGAATTATGAATTATGAATTATGAATTATGAATTATGAATTATGAATTATGAATTATGAATTATGAATTATGAATTATGAATTATGAATTATGAATTATGAATTATGAATTATGAATTATGAATTATGAATTATGAATTATGAATTATGAATTATGAATTATGAATTATGAATTATGAATTATGAATTATGAATTATGAATTATGAATTATGAATTATGAATTATGAATTATGAATTATGAATTATGAATTATGAATTATGAATTATGAATTATGAATTATGAATTATGAATTATGAATTATGAATTATGAATTATGAATTATGAATTATGAATTATGAATTATGAATTATGAATTATGAATTATGAATTATGAATTATGAATTATGAATTATGAATTATGAATTATGAATTATGAATTATGAATTATGAATTATGAATTATGAATTATGAATTATGAATTATGAATTATGAATTATGAATTATGAATTATGAATTATGAATTATGAATTATGAATTATGAATTATGAATTATGAATTATGAATTATGAATTATGAATTATGAATTATGAATTATGAATTATGAATTATGAATTATGAATTATGAATTATGAATTATGAATTATGAATTATGAATTATGAATTATGAATTATGAATTATGAATTATGAATTATGAATTATGAATTATGAATTATGAATTATGAATTATGAATTATGAATTATGAATTATGAATTATGAATTATGAATTATGAATTATGAATTATGAATTATGAATTATGAATTATGAATTATGAATTATGAATTATGAATTATGAATTATGAATTATGAATTATGAATTATGAATTATGAATTATGAATTATGAATTATGAATTATGAATTATGAATTATGAATTATGAATTATGAATTATGAATTATGAATTATGAATTATGAATTATGAATTATGAATTATGAATTATGAATTATGAATTATGAATTATGAATTATGAATTATGAATTATGAATTATGAATTATGAATTATGAATTATGAATTATGAATTATGAATTATGAATTATGAATTATGAATTATGAATTATGAATTATGAATTATGAATTATGAATTATGAATTATGAATTATGAATTATGAATTATGAATTATGAATTATGAATTATGAATTATGAATTATGAATTATGAATTATGAATTATGAATTATGAATTATGAATTATGAATTATGAATTATGAATTATGAATTATGAATTATGAATTATGAATTATGAATTATGAATTATGAATTATGAATTATGAATTATGAATTATGAATTATGAATTATGAATTATGAATTATGAATTATGAATTATGAATTATAAAGGTGAACAGAGTAATCGATATCGGCTCAGCAGCTCGGTTAGGAAAGTGAAATGAAAGCGAACAAGAGACTTTCATACTAAGAGTCAGCTGATTAACCTCCTGATGATTCACCCGCAGAAAGCTGACGCTGATATTGTGAAGACAACTACCAAGAAATCGCAAAATTCTTCGATTATTGAAGATGATTTTTTGCCGACGCACGAAAGGAAGTGACTGTTGTAGATGTAGTTGTATAATATTTTTGTTTATATTATTAGTCCATGTGAATTATGTACGATTCTTAATAATGTAATAAAAATTATAATTATAAAAAAATTAACATTTGATTTAGTTGAAAATAAAATAGCAAAAGTATATTTTTTATTTTCACATTTTTTCTGAAAAACGATCGTGGGAGACACTAGCAAATGTTTGACACAAAGTGGAGCAAAAATGTCGACAATTATCATTAACGTATATCTCGAAAGCCGTTGGAAGTTCGACACCTGTGTACACAAAACATATTATAGGAAATTTAATAAGCTTTCATTTTTATTTAGAACACATTTTTCTAGAGTCCACCGTTTCCGAGAATAGTCGAAAAACCCAGAAATGAAATCTTCAACCCGCTCTCCCCTGTATGCTCGCCACCCATGGACGGGAACTTTTAGTATATTTACCTACTAGCTACACCTAACGAACGTCATCAAATCAAATATTCGCGCATATTTCATGCAATCTACAATATGTTTATTGACTGGACTTACATTGAATGTGTAGCATTTTAAATTGGTACTTCATCCATTAACGTCCCCAAAAGTACCTGTAATTTGTAATTGTTGATTCGATCGAATTGTTGATAATATGAGTAATATTTGTCCTGCATTAAATTACGCTTGTATTTCTTTATTAAACCAATACATATTTTTGCTTTAAGAATTTATTTATTTATTTGGATAATTACTAGTTGATAGTATTTGTGCGTGTAGATGTGTGTGTATCGATTACAATTTAATAATCCTCCCAATAGAATCACGTGTTGTATTTTGGTGTGAATGATGTCAAATATATTATTAATATAATTATAATAGTTTGGTGCCCATATGCAATGCTCCGTTTATATTAAATAGCTAGATTCATTTGTACAAGAACAATCACATAGCTTCCAATGCCAGCCAGGAGAGTCATGAGCATCGTGCGATTTACACTGAAAAACCTCACGGCAGTGAGTTGGGGGTAGTTTTTTGTGCCCCCCAGTGTTAAAGTTGTCAGGAGATTCAGTTTTTTGTGTGCGCTGAGTTGTTTCAGGATACTGGCAGTACGTTTCGACTCTTTTTCTAATAAATTGCAGCGAAGTGCAAGAGGTATGCACAGAATCTGTAAAATATTCTTTTCTTAAATTTGCCAATATACATTTTACAGAGTTTTATGTAATTCATTATCAATTATCATCATTATCAATCCATTAGGTGGTGGTAGTAATCTAGCAAGAATTCGTTTTTTTTTGGTTCGTTTAGTAACTGGAGAACGTTTAAGTTGTACTTCAACTACTCTATTCTATTTTTAAGTCTAAATTTTGAACTGTTTTTCGCGTAGTATTCTTTGTTAGATTCCACATAGTTATTATTCTAATAGTTTTTACTACCTACCTAAACCTGAGAAAGAGTTACGTTACGGGAAATTTGATGACTACGGTGATTATGCATAATTACCGGTTAATATATATAATCGTCTCCAATTTCAGAAAATATAATAAATATAGCAATTTATAAAATATAACGGTCAAATATATTTATGCAATAATTGAAAACAAATATTCACACATACAGGAGAATTGTATAACAGTTATATTTTATTTATTATCGTTTAATTAAATATTGATCTAAAATGGAGAAACCGCGTTAAGCCAAAACTTGATTGCAAATTGTTAACTTAATATATTAATTTAATTAAAAAATACCACAGTAAACGTCTTAGTTCTCACCATTGAATTATTAATCAAAAAGCAGGAAATCAATAGATAGTTCAGTGCAAAATTCGGCAAACTGTACGACCCAGAAAATACATTTCCTTTCATTATCTGCAGAAGAACTGAGTTAATATAGTGCAAGAGTCCAAAAAATAGACTCCCTGTTAAAAATACACTGGGCAGCCCGAATATTTTATTGAACTCCACACACTCGAGCAGAAGCCTCTTATGAATATCATTAATAACGGCAGAGGGCAGAATAAACATATTATCGTTGAGCTGTTGAAACCGATCTAATAAAACTCCAGCAGTGCTGTAAACAACCATGGCGGCAACATAAGCCTGTACAAGCTGCCATCTGTAGAACATGTACGACCATGAAAATATTCGGTGAGCTGCAAGCCCCCAATATGTCCAGTTATAGATTATAGAAACCAGTAAATTTATAGTAAATAAACATAATTTTACTCGATCGTTATGGCGACAAACACCCAATTTTTCATCAAATACTTTTAAAATTGAATGTAGACGCACCAAACTCTTTGAATATAAAAGCCCTAATGATACAAGACTTGATATATTAGCAGCTGTTAGAACTGCACTATCCAATCCATCTAGTATAGCGTCTGTTACATTTATGGTATTTTTATATGTAGATATAAAGCGATGATGGAGGGTAAGCATAGAAAACACTGTATATGCCACAATGCTGATCAAGGGACGCCATTTCTGGCTATTGTACAAGCCAAAAAATGAAGCGACTTTATACACGTAATATTGGTCCTTCGAGCACATTCTACTAATAAATTTCCTACGGACTGCGAGGTTCTGGAATTACGTTATTGCATGTGAGTTTATTGATTAGGTAAATATTATAGGAGAAATTCAAATATTTTATAAGTAATACAGGGGATAGTAGTTGACACAAAAAGCAGTATTAACTTATGAATATAGTATTCCCTATAATCACTTCAATAAAGAGTAATTAGTTGGACTAGACATATTATATAATTAAGAAAAATTAACCCCTATTTTTAGGCAGTAGAAATTTAGAAAAGTATCCTAATGCATTTATGGCTAATTCACGATTTTAAAGTATTTTAAAACTAAATGTTTGCATGCAACAATTATCTTACGTAACTTGAAATCTATCTAGGCAAAATACACGTTTATCTACTGCCGATTTTCTACCAAACTAAGCCCATTCGCGTATTGCTTATGTCTGTTGTTAGTGTTTAATTTAATTGTGTTTATTATGTGTCTTGTTTTGTGTCTTGTTTTGTGTTCATGTATTTCAACCGCAAGTTACTTTTTATGTAAATTAAAGAGCCCCCTCTGCCCATCCCAATTTCCTCTTCCACATCAGCAGCTTGCATATTTTCACACCTTTCACATCATCTCCTAACCATTCATTTACCTTTTAGAAATCTCCACCCACTCTGTTTTTGAGACTTAGTAGACTCTTTATGAACTATCCTTAGTCCCTTACCATTACCTCCCACTCTCGCAATCCCCACACTTTTGCGCCATATACTTCTCTGCGTTATCCCTCACGTCATTCTCGCTTTTGCCTACATGCACTTCACTTGCATTCTAATTCCTCCTCCACAGTCTTAATAAAAACCCAAATATTTAAAGCCATCCACTTCCTTAATCTTACAGGTCTTCCACTCTTTCATTCATTTTGACTTTTCCACAACTAACCCGCTCCTATCAAGGTAACTTCTACGGGGTACGTTCGTAATTATAAGCGGACATTAAACAGCTTAGGAGTATGCTATTATATTGAATAATTCTGGATAGTTCAGTGGAGACTAGCATAGTTACAAACACTCTGGCCAAAGAGTGGGTCCATTGTAAGACCTTTTTTGAAGCCACTTACACAACTCAACAGATTGCCCTGCAACTTATACGCATGATGGATTGGGGGATGCGTCAGAGGCCTTGCTTCATAAAAAACGGACGCTGGCGGTGAGGCAGGAGGAATCGTTGGCAAGAAGGGGGAGGAGAAGCCAGGCAAAATCAGGGTTTCATATTGGTATATAGCTGCACTGAGGAATGGGTCCTGGGAGAATTACAAGGCGGAATCGGGCATAGATTGGATAGTGATGCTCGGGTGGGATGTTCTGAATTAATGTATAGGAAGGGACTAGGAAGGGAACAAAAGCATCTGTAACCTGGGAGGCGGTTTGGTGATACGTTTTAGTCAAAGCGGTCGGAAGGACTAAGGCGATGCCGATGGAAGTGGTGGCGAGGGGGAGTTAGGAATAAGTGAAGCGGACTTGTATATGAGAAAAAGCTAAAGGATGTGAAGTGGGAAGAGGTACTCTCGATGTACCAGTAAAAAAGACCGATAGTGGTTGCGTGGGTGAGGAAGAAGAGCGGCAGCCAAAGTTGATCCTCATCATGAGTGTAGAAAGAAGAAAGCGATATGGCAGAGGTGTTGACGGAATGAAGAGACATTTGTTGGAGAAGGCCAACGAGGTGAAGAGAGATTTTGAGAGGGCTTGCGAATGGAAAAAAGTAAACCGAAGAGTAAAATAAACAACAGGTAGAGTGGGAGAGGAGTTGCAGAAAGATGGCGAGGACTGAAAAGGAACTAGGGAGTTCGACAAAAGTGGTCGGATGTGTGGAGTGAACATGTAATGAGTTGAAAGTGGCTCTGGGTTAGTTGAAATGGGGAAAGCGGCGGGAGAAGATGAGTTAATGACTGAATCAGCTTGAAACATTGCGGTTCTAAGGAAAAAAGGGCTGGGAAGAGTGTGGAAAATGAACTGGAGGAGTGGTTGAGGTCAAAGTACATAGTGGGGCTACTGGAGACATGGATGACAGAAGACGAGTGGGGCAGGTGAAAAGCTGTATTCCGGCAGAATGGTACTGGGTGATGCAGGGTGCGAAGAAAGAAACGAGGATATGGGAGAGCCGTCCAAGAAGGAATCGTGTTGGGAGTGAGGAAGATACTGGGATAATGGAACAAATAGTCAAAGGAAGCTACCGTACTTTTACTATGGAAGGTGAAAATGTATAGAAAGCCGGTGTAGGTGGGAGCAGTATCCTGCAAAAAACCGGACGAAATTAACGGATGTACTAGACGCGCTGGAGACGGAGAAATGGATCATCGACGGTGACTGGAGTTTAAGGGCGGGGGAGTAGGTACGAGAGATCTGAAAGGTAGGTGAATGTAGAGAAAGATGATCGCAGTTTAAAGTGACTAACCAAAAGGGTAAAGAATTGATCGAATAGGTGAGAAAGTCAGGGTTGGATGTGCTGAATTGTTAATGCGAAGGAGACTGGGAAGAAAAAAAGTCTTTCTGCGAACAGGAAGGAGGTTCGGTTTTAGACTAGGTACTCAAAGGGATCCTATGGGAGAAGCTGAAGTGCTTGCTTCAAGGTGGAAAATGTAGGAGGTCGGATTATGTATCGGTGCAGATGGTCGTGAGGCTGAGGAAAGCTATGAAAGGAGTGGAGAGGAAGGGGTTGCAAGGTTTTGCATGGAGCGAACCGTGGCTTCGTATGAAAAAAACCTAACTGGCGTTCAGTGGGAGGAGGTGCATTCGTTTCTCCAGTTGAAGAGGGTGGCTGTGTTGGTGAAGAAGAAGAGGGGTAACGATAGAGTTGGTTTGACGAGGAATGTAGAATCAAAAAGACGAAGCGGCGAAGGGATATGCCGGAAGTGGAGAAGTGGAAAGGACCAAAGGCAAAGTGGGAGTTCCAGCGTGCGTGGGAGATCAAGATCTTTGTTGCCGGAATATCATGCAAACAAAAATGGTGGAGGATGTGCTGCAATATAAAGGGAGAGTGTATGCGGTATTTGTCGATTTGTAAGCGGCGTATTACTCAGTTCCAAGGGGAAACTGGCGGAGTGTATGGATAGAGTGGTTATGAAAGAGGAAGGCGTGGAGTGGGTAAGAAGTATGTATAAAGAGTGGTGGGCAAAAGCAATAGTGAATGGAAAAGTATCGGAGAAATTTGGGGTGAACGTGGGAGTATGGCAGGGGCATCCGCAAAGACGGGGAATGTGGGCACTGTCAAACCAACAGTGAAGTGTATGCACGCGAAAGCGAGAATGGCTTGGGAAGATAGCGAGGAGAGAATGAGAGAGTTTTTGGGGCGGTATCCTTGTGATGTCGTGTAAAATGTTGGGGATTGCATGAATGGGATGTAATGGAAAGGGAGCAAGAATGATTTCTAAAGAGTCTTCTAGGTCTCGAAAGACAATGGTGAAAAACAGACTTGAAGGTGAAGTGGACAGAGGAGGGTTCTTTTCGGAAAGTCGTAGTTGGTTTGGAAAGGTAAGACCGACGTGGGAGAAGATATTCACGCTAACGAGAATGGTGGAGTGCTGGGCTACAAAGGGAGAATGTATGCGATATTTGTGCATCTAAAAGCATGTAACTCAGTTCCTAAGGATAAGCAAGTAGACTGTATATAAAGGTCAGGGATAGAAGCGGGTGAATGGAGAAGTTTCGTAGAAATTTAGAATGAATGTGGAATGAAGGCACCGATACCCTCTATATCCTAGTCTGTTCAATCTGTAAAAAAAGTTAGTGGAGGCGGTGTTAAGGAGAGAGTAGGCGGGAGGGGTTGTGGTAGGAAGTATCAAGGTATGGATGTTAGCATATGCAGATGACATATTGGCCAAATTACCTGCCGTCCCAATAATTTTTTTCCCGAAAAATTATCGCATATTTCCACAATCTTAGTTGGAAAACGTGAAGGTGTTTTCGATAAAACTTCCTTTACATCAGTGTCAGTCATTCGGAAAGTAATTATAATTTCTTTAATTATTTCTACTTAAAAATAATTCTTTTTGTGATTTGGCCCATTGTTATTCTAAGAAAAAGTCTCAAATCTTTTTTCTTCTGTATGCTTATCTCGTGTCCATTATGATACTATATGAGTAGCCTGTTTAGTACACAAGAGGTTTTATTTCTTTTTCTTATATCTACCGATTTAAAACTGTGAAACATGTTACACTAACACTAACTCTTGTTATAGAAAGTATTTTGGAGCACTCGACTTTGTTGTTCGACATGCACATCTTTCTGTTCGTGACTAATTGTTTTGATAAACTCCATGATTGAAAAAAAAATCTAGTGATTCCATATCCTCTGCAACGCAAGGTTTATATTTTGCTATTTTTATGACATCCGTCGGTAAAACTGTTTGTTGTTCTTAATCACGCGAAAATCCCAATCACAAGCTAGAATCGAATGTCTACTAACCAATAAATTATGTCTGAGTCTAGATATATTCAAGTGTTATGACTGAACCCCGTATTATCAAAACAAGGACATTTTAATATTCCTATTCTGACTGCCACATGCGTCAGAGTACATTTTTTTTACACCATACAGTTTAGACTAATGCAAAAGACAGGATTCTATTTCATCAGGTTCTCTTGATGCCAAAGCGGTCTATAACATATGGCCCACTATGACAAAAACGTTTCACATTTGTTATCCTCTAGCCCAGAATTGCTTTGGGCTGGCATCTCTTGAGCGTTGAATAAACTACACTCAGACCACTCTGGCATTAACAATGTCCTTCTTGGCTTTCCTAAACCCGAGTTACACAATTTTAGACAAAGATGTCAGATGGTCTACTCTGGAATTAACCGCCACAATGGTAAATGGCGTGGATTGGGGTGGAAACGTCGTTCTACCCTTCATTGTCTAGCCTGGAAAGTTTAGTGACCCGCGAGTGATAAACACCGTTTGTTCGCCATGGAGGCGTTTATTCGTAATAATAACTGTGTTGAGCCCACCAGACACATTTCAACTACGCTGTGCGTGCAACTATCCCGAATAACCATTCGAATCTAAATGGGTTGCACATTCTCGTCGTACTGCTCATATGCCAAAGAGTTTCAATTAATCTCGTCCTAGAAACATTTCCCGGACGCCTGATAAATCGTGAATAATTTCGGTGGAAATGTTGGAAGGTCACCGTGGTTGGCGGCATTTATCGGATATTCTTTTTCATAATTAATTTTTTTTGTATTATAATAAAACTTCCGTTCAGTAGCTACAAATAGTATATGTAGAGTGTAGCCGTCACTTCTTTCTGTCTACTCTGGAATGCCAGCGGGTACGGAGTGGGAACTGTGAAGGGTCCGACAACAAACAAGAAGGTTTCTGTGACAACAATAGCTAACACAGCAGGTAGCGTACCCCAAAATATAGGGTAGGCGCCCTCCGGCAAAGCGAGGAACAACAGCACTGCTGGCAACAAAAATCTGGGTTGGCCTGGTGCAGTGCTGCGCCACCAGGAAGGGAGATTTCCCGTGCGGTTGTAGTAGATCCTGGCCAGACGGACACAAACCAGACACCTGCACAGGCGAGGACCGCAGAAGGCAGTGCCTTTGATGTGATGATGAAGGTCACCAGGCATGCGGCTGCCAGAGAAAGAAACCGTATTGTGCTCTATGCCGGGAGATTACGCTATCCCCAAAAGAAGGGGGCTATAGAAGAATTCAAGAGACCGGACACCGGCGGAGGAGGTCGAGCCGTCCACAAATGACCACATAGGCGACGCACATAATACAGACCAACGTCGATAGGGGGTAAGCAGCCCACCAACTGCTCATATGCCAAAGAGTTTCAATTAATCTCGTCCTAGAAACATTTCCCGGACGCCTGATAAATCGTGACGTTCCGTGGCCAACCTGGTTGCCCAATCTCACCGATTTCGATTTTTTTCTTATCGGTGAACCTATAATCACGCACTGATCTAGATTTAAAAGAAGCCATACGACATGAAATCGCAATAATTTCGGTGGAAATGTTGGAAGGTTACCGTGGTTGGGGGCATTTATCGGATATTCTTTTTCATAGTTAATTTTTTTTGTATTATAATAAAACTTCCGTTCAGTAGCTACAAATAGTATATGTAGAGTGTAGCCGTCACTTCTTTCTGTCTACTCTGGAATGCCAGCGGGTACGGAGTGGGAACTGTGAAGGGTCCGACAACAAACAAGAAGGTTTCTTCTGGAGTGACAACAATGGCTAACACAGCAGGTAGCGTGCCCCAAAATATAGGGTAGGCGCCCTCCGGCAAAGCGAGGAACAAAAGCACTGCTGGCAACAAAAATCTGGGTGGGCCTGGTGCAGTGCTGCGCCACCAGGAAGGGAGATTTCCCGTGCGGTTGTAGTAGATCCTGGCCAGACGGACACAAACCAGACACCTGCACAGGCGAGGACCGCAGAAGGCAGTGCCTTTGATGTGATGATGAAGCTCACCAGGCATGCGGCTGCCAGAGAAAGAAACCGTATTGTGCTCTATGCCGGGAGATTACGCTATCCCCAAAAGAAGGGGGCTATAGAAGAATTCAAGAGACGGGACACCGGCGGAGGAGGTCGAGCCGTCCACAAATGACCACATAGGCGACGCACATAATACAGACCAACGTCGGTAGGGGGTAAGCAGCCCACCAACTGCTGCTCGCCTTTCCGATGAAGATGGGCGCGAACGCCATTATAGCCATTGAACCCAACAACGCTAAAGTCGACTGCACGTGGGTGATGGATGGGCCTATAGAGACATCGCAGTTAATGTCCTATGCGGGCTACAGGGTCACATCGTGTCCCACAGCTCATCCAAGAGAGGAATCGCTTGAGCGGTGATAGGAGACATAACCATCGTGGCCTGCTATCTCTCGCCAAACAGTGAAAGAATACATGCGGCAGGGTGGATGGACAAACTCTAGCAGACATCTAGGCAATTGAGAGGCCATGTTGTAGTGACGGGCGACTTCAACGCGAAATCGCCAGCGTGGGGGTCGCCTACGATGCACGCCAGAGGAGAAGCTGTACTGAATCTAGCCGCTGCACTCAATCTATCAGTCTCCAATGCCAGATGCCGACCTCCGAGAGAAGGGGCTCGGCATCTTTCCTTGACATAATACTAGCGTCGACACAGAGTTTGGGAGAGTGTAGGGCTGGAGAGTACTAGATGAGGAAACTTCGAGTACATATTCCACTCCAATAAGGTAGTCGCCCAACCCCCCGTCAGCATACGACACAGAACCCTAATGCGAGGAGATGGGTTCTGAATGGGGTGGATGTGGAGTTCTTGCGAGCCACACTCGAGAGGACGACATCCTAGGAAACAGACAATCCAGATGAGATTGCCGAGAGCTTGAACAAACCCCTGCAGGAGACGTACCAGATCGCGGTCTTGTCCAAGGGAGCTTCCCCTACAAACCAGTTTTAAAGAAGATCGGCGCGCGCCGACCTGGCCCTAACGCATCAGTTGCTAGAGGTGTAAACACTGTGATAGCAGCCATGGGCCAAGAACCGCCACCTATGAACGAGGAGGTACCCACAGAGCCCAACGCGTGTGAGGAAGCTGAGGTGACGGCAGCTATCTACAGGTTAGCTGGCAGGCAGGCGCCATAATCCAATGAACTGCCAAACGAAATAAACAAGGCAACCGCCCGTCGATGTACCATAGGGCTTTGTCCAGGGACTCCTCTTATGGAATCCAGCATATGACGACGCAGTACGGACAATGCTAACCGAGGACACGACAGCCATCGCGTTCGCGGACGACATAACAGTAGTCGCCCTCGGACGCGATATATGCGAGATTATAGCCAGCACATGATAAGCCGCAGAGACTATGCCGGTCAGGATGACGAGCAATGCACTTGGCGTTGCCATTGCCAAAACAGAAGTCGCCCTGCTCTCCACTAAGAACGGAGGTGTCTAGGCATGCTGAACAGACAGACAATGTACGTTATAATCTTATTAGAGACTAACACCAACCAGACCGCACAAGTGTTGGAAGCGACGAAGAATGCAGCCCAGACTGTGGCGGCACTAGCAAAGCTGCTACCTAACATAGGAGGCACGGGTGAAAAGAAGAGGGCTTTGCTTTTTGTTTTTGGCCTTTTTAGTCCTTTTTTGTGAGGTGGAATCTTCGAAAGACACCCGTGCCTCACTATCACCACTAGATGTTAGAGGCACTGATTCGTAACGCCTCGCAAATACTACAATCCATTGAGTCTTCTGATCCAGGATACACTATCGCATGATCTACGTTAGTAGCAAGATTTAACAACAATAAGTTATTATTGGTTTACAACCATATACGCTACATATTCGAATTACCTGATCATAAAAAAGAAACAAGTTCTTAGGAATTTGTGTGACAATGCTAAGAAAAATTTAACACATTTACAACAATTAGGTGAGCTACAGAGACATGGGATACATTACTTATATTTGTAATGAGTAAACAATTAGATCAAGATTCACTTAAGGAATGGAAGTCTAAAGATTTATCTTCTATTAATGATTTATTTCATTTTTTTGACTCTAAGGCAAATTTGTTAAAGACATTTGAGGCTAAATCTAATGATGTTCAAAAAAGACATACTAAAAATGTCAATATCAACGAGAAAGAGGTTTCTTTGACACAGAAGGTCCAATTTGCAATTTATGCAAAACCTATCATTTTATTTATAAATGTTACAAATTTATTAAATTGTCTGTTAGAGATGGAATTGCAAAAATTATAAAATTAGATTTATGTATGAATTGCTTATTTTCCGGTCATCAAATCAATGATTGTATCAAGGATGGGTGTAGAAAATATGCAGCAAAGCATATAACGTTACTTCATCAAGATTAGAACCAATTGTAGGTACTGCATCTGGTTCTAAATTACAATTGCTTCATCATGTCACTCACGCCAAGAAGATGAGTCTCAAGTTTTGTTAGCAAATGCTAAGATTTGGGTGTTAAATAACATGGGATTATGGGTGTCCACACGGGTTTGCGGGATTGCGGTTCTCAAATCAATTTCATCACTCAGAGGTTAGCAGATAAGCTACAGCACCAAAGGTGAGCTCAAATATTTCAATAGTTGGCATTACCAATTCCAAATATCACTCTTTGGAGAAATGTGCAATTGAATTCGCATCTTGGTATAGAGATTTCCAAACAAATATTTCCTGTCATATTTTACCAGAAATAACTGGTCGCCTTCCGACTGTCGATAAGATAGATGTTTCTTTATTTTGCAGACTCTTAAATAATAATACAATTAAGATTAATGGTTCTAGGTTACTTCTTCAAGAAACTAAGCTAGGTTGGGTATTGTCAGGATGTCTTCAATCAAATTCAAAACGAGTTCTTTCATGTTTTTCTAAAATGGATGTTCAAACACAGTTAGAAAAATGTTTTAGGCTATAGAAAATATCTCTGAAGAGAGGATTCCGACCCTAAATGATAAACTATGTGAGGAAATATTTGAAACCACTACTCGCAATGGTAAGTTTCTTGTGAAAATTATTTAAACAAGTCTGTAGAGGTGTTGGGCAATTCAAGAGAAACCGCGATAATAAGATTTCAGCATTAGAGAGAAAGTTTAGGGCTAAGCTAGCGTTCAAGGCTAAATACTTAGATTTTATGAGCGATTATGAGGCTTCCGGTCATATGACGAAAATATCTTAGTTACCTGAGGATCCTTGCTTTTACTTGTCCCACCATGGAGTTTTAAATAAAAATAGCTTGTCTACAAAACTTAGAGTAGTCTTTGATAGTTCTGCTAAATCTTCTTTTGGAGTCTCAATTAATTTTATACAGTTTACTGGTCCAATACTCCAAAATAATTTACTTTCATTACTATTAGGATTTAGACTACATAAGTATGTTGTGAGTGCAGATATTCAGCAGATGTATCATCAGATATGGGTCGAGGAAGACCAACGAAAGCTTCTATTAATCCTCTGGAGGCCAGAACCTTCACATCCTTTGGCAACGTGTTCTCTCAATAGTCACGTATGGCATGACTTCAGCACCATATCTCGCGTTGAGGTGATTAAACAGGTTGGCTTGGAGTCCTTGGAGAAGCATTCTGAGGCGGCACATTTCATTCATTTTAATTGATCTGTATGTGGATGATTTACTCTCTGGGTTTGACTCACTTTCAACGGCAAAGGCAATGTGTAGAGAAATATCACATATATTACTCAATTCGGGATTTGTTAGAAAATGGATATCGAATGATATCCATCAATTCTATCTCACATAAAAGAGAATGTTGCTGGCTCAGGTAAGTTGTTTGGGGACAGTTCGAATTCAAAAACACTAGGTGTTTATTGGTCAGGTCATGGCGATACCATCAAGTATAAAATTTCAGAAAATAAAACATGATGGTTACAAAACGCGTAATGCTTTCAGAAATATCTCAAATTTTTATCAGTTAGGTCTATTATCCCCATGTGTAATTAAAGTCAAGATAAAGCAACAATTATAGTTGATGAAGCTTTCTTGGGATGATAAGATTCCATATGAACTCCTGAAAGAGTGGAATGGGCATAGACTCACATTAAATATTTTAAATAATTTGGAGATTCCTCGTCATATCGTATGCTCGGAGGTGGCGAGGGTGGGTGGATTTTCAGATGCATCTCAGCAGGCATACGGAGCTTCTATTAGTACAACGGGAATAATTAATGTTAATTTATTATGTTCAAAGACTTATGGCAGTTTCTAAAATGATTTCATTAACGGAAAATTTAGACTGGAAACATATACGTACCGAGGATAATCTTGCAGATTTGTTATCCAGAGGCTTAAACCCAAGAGAGTTAATGTCTGCAGACCTCTGGTGGCATGGACTTACGTGGTTAGGAAAGCTAAGCGATGAGTGGCCCATCTCGGTTCCTTTTATTAAAGGTGAAATTCCGGAAATTAAATCCATTCATAAAGTTTATGTATTTAGATTATTATTTTTTATTCTACTTATAATTTTAACAAAAAAAGATCCCCTTGTACTATTAATCGACACTCATTTACGACATTAAAAATGGAGAGTGAACATCAGAATATGTTACATCCGCCTCATTGCTCATTTACGAGAAAGATATTGGCCCATTCAAGGAAGATTATTGGCACGTAGTTTTTAGAAGTGTAAGATGCTTTAAAGCGAAACCGCGTAACATTACTTTGCCTATGAAGTCTTTGCCTAGCGATAGGATAACTCTAGCTCCACCTTTCTCGATTGTGGGAGTTGATTACGCGGGTCCATTCGGAATTAACACTAAAAAGGGTAGAGGAGCACAAACTCTTAAGGCATACGTTTGTATATTAATGTTTTGCAGTAAAGGCGGTCCATTTAGAATTAATTACCGACCTCACAGCTGAAGTGTTTATACTATATTTCGATTTGCCTCTAGACTGGGAAAACCGGCAAAAATATATTGAGACAATGGGAAAAACTTTGTAGGTGCGAATGCAGAACTTAAAGAGTTATCTAAATTTCTAATTAAAAATAAAAATAAGATTGACGTAGCTAAGGCACAAGAAGAAATTGAATGGCACTTCATTCCTCCCCAATCTCCACATTTTGGTGGGTTATGGGAAGCAGGTGTACGTAGCACAAAATAACACATGATATGGGTACTGGTTGATTCAAAATTCACATATGAATTCGGTACTAATTCAAATTGAAGGTAGGCCTGTAGGCTTCCAGGGTGGCCAGCATGTTCCCGCGGGTTTGTATATATATATATATATATATATATATATATATATATTATGATATTATGATGGTATGGTATGATGCGTGGGAGAAGAGGGCATAATATCGCCATAGGCGAAGAGTTTTACACCTTAAGCGAGACGAGTAACATATCTCTCGCTGTATAATAAAGTGTTTTTATGTAAAACCAGTGTTTTCTTCAAACAAATCCACGGTCCACAATTAGAGAAGCTGTAATACAGTTTATATAGCAATTCAAAATTTTTCGCGAAAACAATACCTTCCTTATACAGCAGTGCTGTATTCGGAAAGTAAAATGTAATAATAGAAAAGTAATATAAATTAATAAAGCAAATAGTAAAATAATAAGTACGTGGTGTTATGCCCACGTGTTTAAAGATGATTCTATATTATAATACACTTTCCATCCTAATTAATTATTTGCTGGTGAAGAATTATCTTAAAGACATACGTGGCCACCTTGATCCTACAGTATAATCAAGATAGTCGCATATTTTAATATGTAGTTTTAAAACAAAGGATTTGCAAGAGTACAT
This sequence comes from Lordithon lunulatus, assembly GCA_963942505.1. NCBI lineage: Eukaryota > Metazoa > Arthropoda > Insecta > Coleoptera > Staphylinidae > Lordithon > Lordithon lunulatus. Next base: position 28,204,212 of record OZ012669.1, read on the forward strand.
GTAAACTAGAAATATTATGTTAATAATAAATTTGAGAAAATATAGCACTTGAATCTGTTGGTATTACATTATGAATAATTTACTCGAATAAACACTATATACTGAAGTTGAGACTAGAATAATCCATTCTTTGCATTGTGAGTTACAAAAGTGCTTTGAAAAACACGAACAACCTTTTTCAAATCGATTAATTCTAAATTGTATTACAAATAATACGTGTCAAGAAAACATAATTTAACAAGTTTAACAAGGTATGTACATGATAAATGTTTATAATAAATGTTCGACCACCATAAGCTGGCATTTAGGGATAGGGATAAGGTCATGGCGGTAAATGTTCTAATGTAAAGGTATATTTATTTAGTGGATGAATAATATATTGAAATTGAGATACGCCTTATTCATTTTATCTTTTTCCGCATTATAATTACATAATTACTTATAAAGTAATCATTTTTCAAAAGAATATAATTTTTTTAAATTGTATTTACACTGTGCGACCAATATTAATTGAGCTGTTTTGGAAACAGCCGTTTTCAAAGTATATATTTCATATATTATATATGCCATGGTTAATCCAAAAAGCGTGTTATCATTTTTTAAATGTAGTCAAACGTATCCTTGGAATGCAGTTTTATTAAAAATTTGACAAATAAATTTGGCTAAGACCGTTTTATGAATATTGCCATTAAAGTAATATTGCAATAAATATAAATAAAAATAAACAAATGTCATTATTAATTATTATATTTTTTTTAATTTTCTCGTTCAATATTAAGTTTCTCCTTTAGGCATGGAGGAACTTTTCTACAAAATAATTTTACGCGTAGTACCATATTCAGGACTTGGAAAACCGATGACGCCTAATATAGTCTTACAGACCTTGTACAAATTATACGCAGCATCAATACTATTCATCTTCTTTACATTCACAATTTCACAATCCATATACTTGGTCAATTACAACGGCAACATATTCGAAATGTTGCAAGCCCTAAGTATTTCAGTCCTGTATACAATTAATATTATCAAAGTTAAAATAATATAAGAGGAAAAGTATGTTAAATTAAGACACCAAATTCACACGACGGAAGAGGCCATATTAGAAAACAACGATGATGGGCAAAAAGATATTCTCAAGAACACCATCTGGTACAATCACATTTTAAACAAATTATGTATCGCGTGTTCGTTTGGAGACAGTTTATTAATAATAATGAAACCGTTAATTCTGTTCGTTTATATGGGTACTGCTAATAATAGTACGTTGAATGCGGAAATTCTGTTCGTTTATATGGGTACTGCTAATAATAGTACGTTGAATGCGGAATTGGATTTACCCTTTGGAGCTTGGATGCCGTTTGATACACACAAGTATTACAGTCTTGCATTCGGTTTTCAATATATTAGTCTGTTGATAACTAGCGCTAATATGACGTTCTGGTCTCTTTTGATTTTTGCAATTGATTTTGAGTCTTAGGATTTTGTATAGATTGAAAAGCTTGGCGAATGTTTGGGAAGAGTCTAATGGTGTTAGTGAGGAGATAAGGGAATGTAGGATTTATGTTATGTTTAAGAAATGCGTTCTGATGCATCAATTTATAATACAGTAAGTATTGATTAATATCATTTTCTTCCTCTTATATAATATTATATTGATGATATTATAGATGGAAGCGAGTTAATATTATCTGTGTAAATCCCGTGTTACTTGCAATTCACTGATAAATGTTGCATAATAGTATATTATACATCAAGCATGAAATGCAAACTATTTACACGTACGCTTATACGTCACGATCTATAGGTGAGTGCCCTAAATTACCCGAGTGAATAATACTATTCATAGGCTTGTTATATAGCATACCTTATCTTCATATTTAATATTGGTGTCAAATTTGTATTATTTCTATTAATAATGTAAATTTGCAAAAAAAAAACATTGACATTTTCGGTTTTTTTTTAGGTTCTTCTAAACCATGGGGTTTTCGAGGAAAATGTTTATATAAAAGTTGTAGAGCATTCAATTTCCTTAAATTTTTGTTAGACAACGTTATTATTTTATCCAGTACTTACCGATATACAGCAGTTTAAAAATGGGACACATTTCTCAACTTGTGAAACTTACAAGAAAAATGCATGTTTCTGCTTCTTCACTTTTATTTTCCGACATATCTATGTATATTATGCATACTATGTATACCCCCGACCCCCTTCCTGCCACCCCCTCCCCCGCGACAAGTCACGTCCCTTTCCTCTCCTTGCAGATATACATACTGAAATCTATTCTTCTATCACAGAAACATGTAAATTAAGGTAGTTATAGAACAAAAACATTGATAATACATATGTATTTAAAAAAACATGTTATTTTACAATAAAAACTAAATATGTAGGTAAATTGAGGGTGACTTAAAATACATAGTACATTAGGTCCCCGTCTGCCTTGATCTTTTTAGAGCAAGAGGCAAATCGTCATCGCTGTCGTTATCATTGGTTCCTTACTCCTGAGCAGTTATTTCATTAAATAGGGTGGGCTGGTCCTCACATTCTTCGTCCGTATCGTCTTTGTTGAAGTCGGCCTCGTGAGAATTCACAAGCAGTGCCGGTGCAATGCTTGCACATTAGTGCCTTTTTGCATCTGCAGGCCCATGTACCGCACTCTGGCATGCACTTGCATCTAATCACGTTGAGTAGATGACATGGAGCAGCATTCATTACTGTTGTTGGGATCACCCCTGTAAACGATATAAAAAATAATGGATTAACCCTCGTATTCACCAACGTTCTATAAATCTATCAATAGCTATTGAACCCATAAATATTCGTTGTTATAGCAACAATAAATAAATTATCTAGGGAATGTAGTTACTTTAAATTCGCTCCACTGGAAACACTAAACAAAAATGAAGAAAATGTGTCATCAAAACTCCAATCACAAGCGCTATTCAAGGTGTTGATATTTATTTTGACCATTTCTCTGTCATAATAACATTTTCAATTTATACATTCAATAGCTTATGGGACCTATAAAGTTTATGGGATGTTGGTGAATACAGGCATAAGAGTTATATAGTCAAATAACGGTCTGGTACTGTGAACATGTAATAGAACGAAAGGAACTATGAATGTGCAATCTTAGCCTCATTTGGTGAGGCTCCAGCCCCAGGCAGACGGTAACTTTCGTTGGATCCCTTCACTCGCCAGCCATATCTGTAGTTGGAGGTACGCCCTGTAGCAGGCGGCAACCTGACTAGTTGGAATTTCTGCTTTGCCAATAATTCAGTAGAAAATGTGCGGTACATAAGAGCATCCAAATTGTCAACCTCCACAGTTTGAAAATGGTGAATGTATCTGTCAGCCAGTTTTTATCATACACCTGCATGACTTTCTTCTTCCCAATGCCGAAGGGAGCTGATGTTGTGTCACATCCACTGATTGCATGCAGGAAGAGAATGTCTTGAGGATCGAATTTGCAGGAATACGAAGAATATAAAGTGCTGAGAATATTGCCTCTCCCATTCTTGAGGTAGTAAATGTTTTTTTAGCAGAGGCTAACGCTGTCAGCAAAAAAATAAATCGATATTTTCTCCCGTTAAATGACACTATCAAAGTCCCCAGTTTGTGAGATGACTATATATTGTACTATCAAGTCATCGCCATCTTCTGTTGCCTGCTTAATCTGAATTCCCCTTGCTTCCATTTCTGACATCAGCAGTGTGATGAAGTATTTCCTGTTGTTGTCATTGGCTAGTAATTTTGCTTATGTAATTCTACCACAGTGCGTTGTCTTTGAAAACACAAACTTTGTGAACGAATGCAGCAGTGATCGTCGACATCGTTCGGCTTTTTTGGTGCTTTGATAATTGAGGCCAACCGGATATTCGTCAAAAACAACTATAGCCTTGTTCCCAAAATGTCGCTACACATAACCAACGTAGGAGGTACACAATACATCAAATGTAGCTCTTTTTGTTTTGGACATTCCTGGATTTCCTTCTGCGAATACCGTCATTGTATTTTCATCGTCTGGGGGTAGTTCGCTAATGGCGTATTTAGAATTCAGCGAAAACACATTAGTGAGCCGAGGTTATTGATGTGCACTTTGAACTTTCTTAACGATCGATTTGAACGATCTTATTATTAATATTATTTAATCTTAATCTACTTATTTTATGGTGTTGTTTACGAATAGTAATATACATTTAAATATTCTTATATATGTACTTTATGCTAATTATATTCTAAATGGACGTTTACAAATAAGTATGGACTGTTCAACTAATGTGCTAAAGTTGGTGATGGTTGTTGGGACACAACATAGTGATGCCAATAGTTCGCGCTATGTAGCAGTTCACTCCATCAGGGGCAACAGTCCGTGTGCCAATTGATAGCAGATCTTGCATATCTTGGAATGGTGGATGGTCAGCCAACCAATCACTAAATCTCTCGATGTCGGTATCCCTAGCAACGCGGGAAGGCCCCATATCATCGTGCTGTTCTGTGGTCTCTGTGCGAACTCCACAGAACACTTCCATCTGCTCATTGATACTTTGGAGACACAGCATTCCCACAACTCGTCTAGAGAGCTCAGTGTCAAAGACACCACGACCATGAGTCAGCCCACCGTAACTCTTAATAGCTCACATGGGGACTTGCTCGATGGTCATGTCCGACCAGATGCCTGATCAGAATTTGTCTGTTTGAAGAACAGCGAAGTATCCCTTGGTGGTGAACTTTTCATAATCTTCCGGATCCTCATGTCTTCCAATTTGATCATATCTTGGTTGTGCAAGTGTGCACTCTTGGCGTAGTTGAGATGGCTCGCTGCATGAAAGTATGGTATCATTTCTCTGATTGAGTCAAGGTGGAGGTTCCAGTCACCGGCGCATTCGGCTCCGATAAAATTCTTCATAATTGCACACATGCAATGTCAATTTTCTTCAGACCATCTGCAAATTTAGCAGCCACAGCTTCTAATGCTGGAGCCTCAGAACCCGTTTGCAGATTGGTAGGAAGAACCAACAACTGTATCCAGTACAAACAAGTCTTCTTCTTTTAATCGCATTACCTCAATTATGAGGCCACCTAAAGCAGCGTAAGCAAGGCTATGTACACGTGCAGCCCTGGGATTAGCATGTTCAAACAGAATCTTATCAACACTGTTGGCTGCAAAAATCTCCGAGAACAGCTGTTTCAAACCACTTTCAGCTATAATGGTCCCGCTCGCATCCATGAATGACATTAGGAGGTGAAAACCCCCCAGCCCTACTACGACGTTGCTGAACATATCACGAGCCCTCCAAAACAATGGTTGGTCAAAAGAGACAATGCACGTTTTTTGACGGAGCAATCTACACGCTTGTAATGCAGTTAGGATGGGTGTATATTTTGTAGAATACTCACTTGGTGGTGCATTTATGAATGGAAGGCACGCAATCTTGGAGCATTCAAATTTCTCCTTCTACAAGGACCCTCCAGCTCCATACGCATTTTATCAAATTTGTCGATGCCAGCGTGACATCTATATTCGATATTGATTCATTTCTGCTGGAGGTCGGCGCGTTTCCCGTATTACACACTGTGGAGTGGAGGCGAGATCGAGTGTGTGCAACAACTCCTACCATGACCCCACTGCCCGACCCATTTTCATTTTGGATACAAGAATAGTTGACAACTCTAAACAAAATCCTTCACATATCTCAGGTTGTTAATTATCTCACAGTTGGCCGCTAATCTTTCCTCCAGACCTTCCAACGCCTCCTTAAATATTTCTTCCGATTATTTGTTAAATAATGTTGGAAAAAGCACACAACCCTGCCTCACACCTCAGCAAATTTTGATCTTTCCCGTGTTGTGTTTGGTTTGACCTCTCTACAAAGCTGTTTCCAGCGGACATTCTGGCTGCGTTGGATCGGCCGCCTAAAGTCTCTTAGCCGTTTTCGGTATCTGTTCTGGAGTTCCTGGGTCGGCGCTCCAGCCGCTCTTGCTATGGTTCTTTACTTTTTATTGGTAGTCTTGCTGGTTAATATCTTTTAGCTAGCATTTTGTAGTTTTGTATTCAGCGCCTCCGGCATCTGATCTAGGTTGGTCAATGGTAGTCTCAGTTCGTTGTCTCATTTAGCCATCCGTGCTTCGTTATTAATTGTTTTGATTACACATCTCCTTGCACATGGGGATGCCCCCTGTGCTGAGATTTTTGCTTATTTATGGCGCTAGTGCTGAGTGGTTGTTCGTTTTGTTTGCTGTTAAACTCAATAGAATTCTGATCGCTCAATGTTTTTTCTTCTACAAGGACCGTCTAGCCCCGTACGCGTTCTATCAAATGTATCGATGCCACCTATATTCGATGCTGATTCCCTTCTGCTGAAGGTCGGCGCGTTTCCCGTGTTACGCACTTCTAGTGTGAGAGTGGAGGCGAGATCTGGTAGTGCTTGTCCTCTCGCGTCGGCGTCAGGCGTTCCCACACCGGTGTCTCCTGCTCTTGGATTAATGTCTCTTGCCACCACGACCTGCTCCTTGTTTCATTGCACGGATCTATCTAGGGTTTCTAGCCAATTTGTGCAGTGTATTTGGCTTTAATTTTGTGACAGCTAGCAGGCATACAGTATGACGCCTGCTATCAGGGCCCATGCAATCCCCCTCCTGGGTGATCCATACGACGTAATGTGGTGTTCGCCCAAGAATTTAACGGCTACGTCACCTTTTGGTCCACCCACGAAGGGTCGAGCTTGGTGTTGTTAGGCTCATTCAGTATTATCGCATGAGTTCTGCGTTTTATAGCCACAGCGCACAGTTAATCATGTTGCGACTGGTAGGCTCCCTGCGCCCGCGCGCATATTTTTCTTGTCTGCTCGTCGCGGGCCGTGCGATTAATTAGGCATCGGAGGCATCCTACGTTGCAGAGGAAAACGCATCTCTGGCATAGATTTCTGTGCATAGGTCAGCTCGGTGGCTATTCCTCCATATGTTGCCGTTAGTGCCTCAGCTCCACATTCAGTTGCGGACACAGTTTTTGACTTTGTGCTGTTCCTGGTGGGCCTAGATTCACCCATTATGTATAGTTCTTATTTTTTTATGGTATGATTCTACTTCTTCTTTGGTTGTGAGTATATTTTACACTCTTATATGAAGGATGAACCTCGTCTCATCACGCTGGTTTCAGCTCCCTACGTTCTCGCAGCTATGGCTCCACACTAACCGTCTACTTGCTTGCCGCCTTCTCTAACTATTAGTCGGAGGTTGCCGTTTTCTGTCATCTCTATTCTTATTACATTATTTCCATCGCTATTAGTTTCCCTAACGCTCTTAACAAGGTCGGCACACGTTTCTCCATTCGTTTGGTTTTACTACTATTGTTTCCTCTTATCGCCTCTCTGGCTGCCTGGTAGTCTCCGTTGTGGACTCTCCCTTCTGTGTTCTCTCCGTTTGTGGTTGCACATCCGACGACCTTGTATATCTCTTTACCGTCTATCGTAGGTAGTTTTATCGCCTCTACTAGATCGCCATTTTATCGAGTTTTCAAGTGGCTTCAAATATGATCATTCTCATCTTATCTTTGTACCCACTATATAGTGTGTAAGTCGTTCTGCTTTTCGGTAGGGCCTGGAAGATTTCTCACCTCGATGGTACGGCATATTGTGGCCACTCTGCCGTCTTCGAGGTTCAGGCCTATTAATTCGGGAATCTCTCTTCCTGTTTTCTTTTTTCGTTCGTGTCTGGTCACTAGCCAATGCCCTGCACTCAATGCGCATCAGTCTCACTACGTCCATATCCGAGGTGGATCTGACACCTTCCCCCGTCACTACCGCAACTTAAAGGTTCCTTCTGGCCAATATACTGCTATTATCTCGGCTGCTTTTTCGTAATTTGCTTTTTTATCGAACGAGCTCCTAATCCTCGCATTTATTTCCTTGCTGGACTCCGCTGTATTTGGTTCAAGAAGTTGTATTTGGATTGTTTCTTGTCCAATTGTTCCAGTCAGGGCTACATTTCCTTCATCTGTAACCTCATTATTTCAATTTCCGCGACTTTCAGCCTACTATCTCTTTTTATCACAGCCACTTTCTGTTTTAGGTCTCTAGTTTTAGTATTTCTATAGAAGTTCCCATTGTCTCCATGAGCGTCTAGTATACCTCCCGGATTACTGCCACATCTAGCTTTGCCTATTTCAGGATATTCTGAGTTATTTCATCCGTGTCAGTTAGTCTCAGTAACGCGTTTCATATTTCTACCATTTGTAGGTAGGTGTCCTCATCTTTGGCTCTCTTCTCTATGTCTTGTTTTGGGATTTTCTTGCGGTTTGTTTTTTGTCCTGTTGGGTCCGCCTTTTTTTGCTGTGGGGGGGGATGCTATTATGCACACCCGACGCATCTCATCGGGTAGTGTGGTACTCGCCTTGTAGTTCGGTATCAGGAATACCCACTAAACCCTGAACCCTTGCTATGCCACCCAACCGGGAACCGATCACTCATTGAAGCATTCAGATTGGGGGAGTCATTACGTCGTCTGCGCAGGTCTTTGGGTTTCTACACATTTATTCCACGACCCCGCGATGCGTTACGTCCCTCCCGTAGGTCCGTCGCTGCAGTCCCTGGCATGCTCGCTCCTCCCTAGTGCCTTCTTTCATGACGGTGGTGACAAAGTTATTAATTGCTGTCCACGTTTTAGGGCTCTTTAGCATGGTATACACTATATTCTCTAGCGTCAAGTGGGTCCAGGTGAGTCGTTCAAGGGCCGCTCGCATGGTCGTCCATCTGGGACACGTAAATATGGCGTGCTCGGTTGTGTCCACCGGGACCGGGCACAGTGGACACTCCTCCGTCTGCTCCAAGCGCATACGTTTGAGATATGCCCTGAAGCACCCGCGCGCCCGGACTTACGTGAGCTCGTAGCCCACCTCTCCGTGCGTTCTGGATACCCACGGCTGTATGCTGGGGATAAGTCGTCTCGTCCCACCGGCTTTTCCTTCCCTATCGTCCCAGTCCCTCTGCCATTTTTGGTCCGTTCTATCTCTAGCCGCCGTGGTGTTCAGACCTTCTCGGAAGCAGTCAGCGCGCTCCTGCGCCAGATGTTCGACTCTCTCTGCACACTGTCCCGTAGCCCCTCGCTACCCGTAGCGCTGTTTTTCTTTATTGCCGTGCGAGAATTTCCTTTGTGCGCTGATAGACCAGTCTGTGGCTCCACACCGGGGCGCCGTATAGCATTACACAAATGCCATTTCCTCCACGGCCTTTCCATGGCCGCCCGTGCTATTTCCAGAACCTCATCCAGGGCTTAGATGGTCCCGGCCTGAAACTATACTGGTGGCCGGACAGTCCGCCAGGTGCCTCAGTGTGTGCTGTAATCCGTCTCAGAACCAGGTATTCCAGGACCTTGCCCGTCGTGTCTAGTATACACAGGGGCCTGTACGCCGATGGGCTGTCCTGGGGCTTACCTGGCTTGGGGATTAGGACTAGCCTCGCCCTCTTGCACCTTGCTGGGAAGTCCCCCTGGCTGAGCGCCATGTTCATCACTTCCAGAAAGACTTCTGGGTACTCTTCCGCAACTAACTTAACGGCCTCTGGTGGAACTCCGTCAGGCCCCGGGACCTTGTTGCTTGGCCAGTCTCCTTACTGCTGTCTCTAGCTCCTCGGATGTGAAGTAAGTGGAGTAAGTTCGTCCTCGGCGAGTATGGGTGGTGGTGGCCTCACCTCGCCTGAAGAGGCGTCTTAGGGCAATTCGATACCCCTCCCACCATATGTCGTCCTCGATGGTCCGTAGTAGCTCGTCCCACCTCGTCTTTTGGGCAGCTTTGATGGCAGTCCGCAGCGTTTTCTTGGCCTCCCTGTACTTCTCACCAGCTTCCTCCCTATGTCTTGCCCCTCGCCGTCCTGCCCTGGTGAAAGCTCGTCGCGACGCGAGGCAGGCTCTCCGCTGGTCTGCTATAGCTTCGGGCCACCAGTAAACGTTTGGCGCCGCCCTCCTTCTTGCGCTTCATAGCTGCCATGCAGGCATTGTTCATAATTTTGGCTAGCCCCTCGGCTGTGCAGACTCCATTCTCGGCCCCTTGACCAAAAACTTTTAGGAACTCGTCCCTGTCCAGGGTCTTGGCGTTGAATGATGGGTGCGCCTAACATGATCCTCTTTCTAGCGGCGAGCTGGGTTTCCTCTTATTTGCATGATAGTTTTCGTCGTATGTTTCTCTCTTTCCCATCTTCCTCTTCTGTTGTTGTGGAATTTTCTGGTTTGTTTCTCCTCCATAGTATTCTTCCCAGTAGTATCCTTAGTCGCCCGAGGTTCTAAATTTGGACATGATGATTGTGGATGTTTTTATATTGAACCTGATGTGTCGGAAAACAACAGTTCGTCCGACAGATGCCAGTTTTGTATGTTGTTCGTGTGCAGCTTATCATTTATTTTGTATATTATAAGTCCGTATTTTCCTATTTGCTCTACTGTATAGTACTAGACCTTGTTGCGGGTTTAGGTATGTGACTCTTCATCCGTGTAGTAAGGGTTATCAGGGATAGGTTTTGGCCTTCATTAACGAATTTCCGAAATGTTATGGCCGAAGCGGCCTTGGCATGGTGGAGATTCGTCTGTAGGACCCTGATCCCTTCCATTCTTCCGGAGAAGTCGGAGTCTCCGGCGAGGTTCTTGTCGGGATGGTTTCTTCTCCCTCCTCCATCTCCATGCGGTTGGCTCCTCTATATCCACGTCTCCTTTATGTCTCCTGGTCGGAATTTTAATATTCCCATGCCGAATGAGAGATATTGCTAGCCTCCAGAGCTGTATGCGAGTCTGCGTTCATGGAGAAGGTCCATACTTGTCCCTTCTTTGTAGGAATAGCGCCCCAAATTATCCCGAGTCTTGTTTTCAGTTCGGAATTGTCCACCCGCAGCTGTTTCAGGATCTAGGAGAACTCTAGCCTCTCCCCGTATTCGTCCGGTACGAATACGATACACTCACACGGCTTCGGGACTTCCTCTCCCTCTGTTCCCTCGAAGGTTTGGAGTGTTGGGAATTTGTCCTTTAGTCCTCTAGTGCGGTTTACCACGTAGAAGTGATAGTAGCGTTTAAATCCCCGTGATTGCTTCGAACCCCTTCTTCTTCTATTATAGTAACATCATTTACACTAACATGTATTTCCGACTCTAGATCAGATGTGTTAGTCTCATCTGGTGTTTAAATACATGTGTTCAGCATGCACATTTTATCTCTGGCCAGGACACTATTGCCGTTCAAAATAAGGTTTCTTTTTCTGTTCAAAAAATGGTCACCAGATGCTATTTTCCCGCTTCGCCCATATATATGTTATGTGTAAACCATCGTGTCGTAGATCAGCATTATAATTTACATACTGAATATAATTTGGCGGAATTATTGTGTCATCGAATATTTTCATTAACATTGATTTTTGTAAAAATGTTTCATAATATTTTCTCACTTCAATATGTGGTTGTTCATTAAATGGTTGTCCAGTTATGATTGGCAATTCTTTATAATAATCAGGTACAATTAAAAACCCAATGCATGATTCCTAATTGTCTACTTCAAACGATAAGGCAAGTTTTTCCTACACATCTAATTGAGCCGTAGCCTCTATTGTGCTGAGTCGTAGGCATTGTATCTACATTTAAGTCCTTCAAACACTGCTAGATCATTGTAACAACATTCACACTAAAATCTACAAATGCTCTCTCATTTCTTTGTTATTTGCATATAACACTTATTATGCAAATTGATATATATATATATATATATATATATATATATCTTGTGTCCTTGTTTATACCACGGTAAATAAATAATTTCCTGTTGTCATCGTGGTGTTTGTCTCAAAAAACTATTGTACTTTGATGTACATACCATCTGTTATTCTACTGTTCCACTAACTCGTAGAGCGGGAGGTTGGGGACTCACAGATGTAGTTCAGATGTATGGTAATATCGCATGGTACTCCATGCGATGCTGCCTTCATTGCTTGTGGTTTGTTAGCCGTTTACATGGCGCATACACTAATGATCATGTACCAATCAAACGATATATACTGATCGATACTGATACAAACTGATCAGCCAACTGCTGAAGACTGCTGCCAACTGATAATCTGACAATCCTAACCGTAGCTTATGAACTAAATTAATATATAGTCGCTGCAATTTGTTACGTCGTTCGCGGTTCATTGCATAGAAACGGCGGATACTGGCCCTATAATAAATATCCCAGAACATCATGTTTCCTAGTCCGAGTATGTACGTCGTCTTGGGAAAATAACTGGGCCGCTTCCAGAGCCCGCTACCCGATTGTGTTGCAAATGCTGGCTCAGCGCGCCGCGACTATTCACGATTCCGTGATGACATATTATACTTTTAAATTTTCTAAATTTTCTAAATCCTGTTTATTTCTAAATAACCGATTACTTTGTGACAATATAACAATATAAATTTAATACAACGCTAATTTATTCAATAAATTCCATATCAAGAATAAACATCCTGTATATATTAGGTGTATTTTATTAAATAGTTGGGTATTCTCCTCACCTTGGCTCAGAATAGTCCTGGAACAGGTAAAACGTCGATAGCAACTTCAGTGACTTTCAAGGAAACATAATTGCCATTTAGACAATATCACACCAATTGGTCATACAATAAAAAGTTACAAGAACTAATTCCGGGGTTGCGCTTGTACGATTACTCCCCAGGGTTCATATCCCTACTTTCAACGTTTAATCCCGGGGAACACCTGGTAGGTAATGGTTACGAAGTGCCTAAGAACGCATCTTGAAGTACTCTCCGAACACAATAATCCCCACATTAAAACCCCACGTAATAATTATGTTAGACACTTACCAACAATAAATCAAAGATCCACACACATCTAGTTTCTTTATAAGACGGGTGCTGTCAGCATGGCTATGAACTACTGTCAACTACTAGAATTTGACGCCGGCCACACCCTTCTGAGCAAGGATAGGTAGCATCCCTTAAAGATACCCCCTGCGAGACTCAAATTAAAATAGTGTTTTACATAACAATAGTAACGAAATTAAATATATTTGTTAGGTAGAGTTGAATAGTTCAATTAATTTGGTAATGTTAGTAGGCTTTGCTGTGTTTTCGTTTCTACTTGCAATCACTGGATTCTTAACAGTATCGGTAAACTCTTAATGTTGTTTTATTGAAATCATATTAATTTATCTTTTTACTTAGACTGGTTTTGGACTTTCGATTTACAATTTTTGGTCACACTGCTCGCTCAACTACGTATGTTCTACTGGCATGGAAATGAGATTATTATAGAAGTAAGTAATTGTAACTAATAATGCCATTTTAGGGAAATTGACAAATAAACGTGCCTGTAAATAATGTTCGGCTATTCGGAATCCTACGATCATTTCAAGGTAATATAATGGAAAACCAGCAGCATATTCGATTGATAGAGTGTATATTTATCATAACTAATGCACAGTTTTAATCTATATTGTAATTTTACAACCTTATAGGGCGTTTTTGCTTTTATCAAATTTACAATAATTTATGTTCTAAATAAATTTCTAAACGCGATTTTAGAAGGGGGAGTTTTTCTAATGGTTAGTAAACAAAATAGCCTCCATCCGGCTGGGTTATTGCTGCCCCGTATCCCATGTGGAGGATGGGCCGAAGGCGGAAGCGATACAAAAATTCAGGCCAGCGACATTAAACCTGCTTGTTTAAACCCAAGCCGTGGTTAGCAAATATCTTAGCCGCCGGGTGATTCCACAAGTAATGGTAATGTAAAAGCATCGTGAACGATACCTACTGTTGTTCCCGGCGACCCCTTCTAGTCTTCTGTAGTCCAACCTTTGGGGAGGCTTGACGTGCCATTCAATTTCTTCCTGTGCCGTAGCTACTTCAACCTTATTCTTACTTTTAATTCGAAATTTTTATAAATATTTAAGTTCTACATTAGTACCTACACAGTTTTTCCCATTGTCTGAATATAATTTTGTTGGTTTTTTCCCGCCTAGAGGCAAATCGACGCGAGGTCTTAATGCCAAATGGACCCGCGTAATTAACGCAACGCACCAGTCTACAAAATTTGGAAAATAGATCATAGGAAAACTTTGAACTATCTCTTTTAACAAAAACCTTATGTATGCATTTAATTTCCGGAATTTCACATTTAATAACCGAGATGGGCCACTCATCTTTTGGCTTTCTCAGCCACGAAGGTCCATGCCACCAGAGGTTTGGGCTTAAGCCTCTTGATAACAAATGTACAGGAGGATGATCCTGTGCGTATAAGTTTTCTGTTAAAGAGATCATTTTAAAAACTCTATTCCCAACAAATAATAGTAATAAGTTTGGATTCCTCTATATAAAGTGCAGGGCAATGGAAGAATCAGACCAATGCATACGACAATCAAAATCTAACTTTAATGATGCTCTAATTTTAGCTGATAATTCTGCTAGAGTCAGAGCTGCTAATAACTCCAATCTGGGAATTGGCATAATTTTTATAAGAGCAAATCTTATCTTTGAACATAATAAATTAACACTAATGACCCGTGTTGTACTAATACGTCGCAAATAAATACAAGCTCCTTGGCGAGGAATCTCCAGATCAATTAAAATATTCAATCTGAATCTAGACTAGTTCCACCCTTTCAGGAGTTCATATGGAATTTTATCATCCCAAGAAAACTTCAGCAAACATAGATTTTGCAATATAATGTTGCCTCTAATCACACATGGAGATAATAGCCCTACCGGATCAAAACTCTGACCTACGTCTGAAAAAATTACTCGTTTTGTAACCATCACGTTCGATTTTTATACATTTTTTTCTTGATGCTATTGCTATGACCTGAACCAGTAAACTGTACATTATTTATTAAAACTCCAGAAGAAGATTTAGCAGAACCATCGAAGACTAGTTTTGTAGACAAATTATTTTCAATTAACACTCCATGGTGGGGCAAGTAAAAGCAAGGATCATCAGTAACCTCATTTGTAGGTAGCTTAAGTGATTGACTAGTACTCGTAACAATATTTTCCATTGAGTTGGCACAACACTAACGGGGAGAAAATCTCCTTTGGGTCTAATTAACTGCCTTGCCATACTCACATTCGCGTAAAAGGAATCTTCTACTTCATCATTTAAGCGTAGTGAGCAGGAAGGTCATCTTCCTCAACCAGCAGCTCAATTGTCCTCTGAACAAATTCACTAAATACTTTATATACCTTTTTAATTATTTCTTCTAGCTCATCAATCTCAGTCTTTGTTAATTATCTTTCACACCTTTGTGTTTTATTCAGAAATGTATAAACACTTGTAAGTCGATGTTTATTTGAGCCACGAAGGTGTATTAATGTGGTCAAATTCAAATATTATTAAAAATATTAATAACTATACGTTAAATATTGTACGTATAAATTCAAATTGAATGACCCTGACAACTCTTACGATAACAGGGTACCCCGTCCTGATGCCAACGCCGACCACCTTCTCTCTCGTTACCTCAAGTTGCCGCTGATGGCTCTCACACGCGTTTACGTTTGTGCGGTAAATTCCACTTGTGGGGTGGTGGACATCATGCCCGGGCGCTGCTCACAAAGGGTCGCCAAATGGTCCACAAAAGTATATTTTACATATAATATTATATAGTTTTCGGATGGGGGGCGCTAAAAAGGTATTGTGCCCCGGGCGCGAGTTAAGCTCGCTACGTCACTGTATGGCACCAACCAAAAATCCAGAAAGGGGACAAGGAATGGAATCCATATTAGATCGGAGGACTAACAACAAAATTACCAAAAAACTATTATACTTATATTAAATTATTAAAGCGATGGACTTGGACAGAGGTGACGAAATCGTATCTGTTGTATGTGTACATAGATATTGATAAAGTCCAATCTATTGATTAATTAATAGGAGAATTAAGGAGTGTTAAGACATTACGATGGGTTGATGACTAGAATAAAAAAGAGTAAATGAACAGCTATAAGAAGAGATAGAGGTTGCCAATAAAGAAATGCAGGGCTGTAGAAGCAAGTGGACGAGACGTGGCGACGTGATGGATTATCTTTGAAGAGTGATACATTAGGAAGAAAATAATTGATGAGACCAGTTAATAGTCAAAATAATAATTAGAGGCAAATATGGAGAGTGTTGAAGCACAAAGATAAATACATACATTACTCTTTTAGTAATTCCAGTGGTAGGGATTTCTAGTTTCATACCATTAGTGTTCAGTGAAGTCGCAATCAAAACTTTATGAGCAATATACAGCATCATGATTAGACTATTGCACATGATTACACCACAATCACTTACAGCTAGTTCGCATGAGACCATTATTACATCAAGTAACAAGCTTAACTTTGTGGGATGATTAAGACGTTTAGGATTATGTGTGAATGTAGCAGGCCTATAAGGAGAAGCCAGGAAGATGATTCTGGTTGCAATAAATATAGATTTAAATTGTCCGTACACATACCAGTATATAACATTTGCGAGTTGAAAAATTGGAGGAGGTGTTACATATGTGGCAGTCGAGCAGTATTGTCATACGTCATGGCCCTATTAGAAAAGTGGGTGGAAGGAGTCTAAACGAAAGTCTAAGGTGGTACGGGATAACCGCGGATTTAAGTATATAGGATTTATATTCGCTACAAATAAGAAATATAAAGAACATATAAGCTATATCCGACATAAGGCTCAACGCACGTTACAGGACGAAGAGAGAATTGGGTAATTCTTTGAGGCCCAGTTGGTAATTTTCGACGTAAGTATGGACGAGGAATAGGTCCAACGGGTGCAGCAGCATTTTCTTAAGAAAGAAAGTCGAAAGAAAATCCCGTGTTACATAGTGCTACAGTAAGCGAATAGAATGTGTGTTCGGTAGGTGACCGCTGCAAAAGTATGAGGTATGATAGATATAATAGCAGGAATGAATGACCGATATGTATGTACACGTTGCAAAGAGGGCGTGCGTAGGTACAGGTTCAGTTTATATAGAGAAGCATCATAATAAAGGAATTATGTCGGAAAATGTGGCAAATTATACATTGTAGGACAATAGGTAACTGGTTTGGTAAAGAGATAAATCGGTGCAATAACAGATATAAGGGCTGCCAACGACTGCCTGTCTAACTAGTTCAGTCTATGACCTAAAGGAGAGAATGCTGATTGAGGGATGATGCCTATAAAAAATAAAGATTCTGTGAGGAAGGTACGAATATCTGGGAAAACTGGTTTGGGGAGTATCTGGGTATAAATATAGTGAAATCATGTGAGCAATTAGCATGCTTGGCAGAAGAAGGAGTTTCAAAGTAATGAAACTACTAAAAGAGTGACTAGTGGTTGTTTCTAACCTATTATTCGAAAATTCTTTATTATATCAAATATAGAGCATACTTTGTTATTTTATATATGTTGTTTTTTAGAGGGGTCGTTAGCTATTTCTTGCCTGCGACCAATGCTGATCTATTGTGATTTACTCTATTTCTAGCTACTTCAGAGTTTGTTTACTGTTCCTGATCACGTTTGGAGTAATTGCTATAGACTTTTAGCCTCCTTAAAGCTACTCAGCTGTCTGTACGGATATATATATATATATATATATATATATATATATATATATATATATATATATATATATATATATATATGCGATAGAAGTCGTGTTCATCACTCCTGTAGCTCCCAAACATGCCTTTGGAGCTGTTTCAGCCTAGTTTGGGTTTATTTCTCTTTTGTCTTGCACTACCAAACAAATGACAATGTCCATAGTACTATTTTCGGTTTTAGCCCCTATTTCTTGCCGAAAGGTCTGCGGCATATCCAAAAAGTCGCTGTCACCCTTGCCAGAGTTTTTTGTTGTTGTTGATTCGACGTTAGTCTTTTATATGGAATTACTCCACATACTCCAACAGAGGGTGCGAACCAACGTTCGTAACACAAAAACGAGCCGAGGTGATAGACATCAGTCTAACACTGGGCAATATCTCAAGCAAAATAAAAAATTGGCACGTATCAAGTCAGGTATCCATGTCTGATCACCGACTGATACGCTACAACCTAGATTTCGTACCACGTGAACTACCGTCCTACAGAAATCCACAAAAAAACTAATAAACAACTATTTTTCAGATACCTATCGGATAGGATGGAGTATCAAGCAGTAGACAAAATTCCAGAAAATCCACGCGGAGGAGCCGGGCGCGCCCTCGCACTAAAACACACACATTGTAACTTGTTGCAGTCCGTAAACTGAGAAGAACAACCTTATGTGATATCATGATTAATAGAATTTCACACCATAATAGTAAATTATTACAAATAATTTATTGAATAAAACATAGATTTTAGTCGCATATTATAATAGTATTTCGTCTGAGAATGTTTACGCTCGAAGCCGGTGAACTGATAACAATTTGCAGCAGCAGCAGCACATTGATTTGTTTCAAACAATTTATTAAAATTTAAATATAGTTACGTATGTGTGTAAATATACTACTTCGTTTCCCTGGATGCCCTCGTGCCCTGGTACTCACATCAAAGTTAGTGTTTAATATTTGTTGTGGTCTTGAGGTTTACAATCGGTGTAAGGTGGAGTGTAGCAAAGGGTATGATTAATTAAAGAAATAATCCCAATATTTATTTGCACTTGATTCTAACCTCACTCTTAAAGTAATCTACATATGCGCATGGACATCGGCGACTTCTAAATTTAGTGCACCGCACACATTTATATATCTTATATACTTAGTAGCGCCAGTAGCGCATACATGTGACTCGATGCTCAAATATACGCTAGTCAGCAGAGAAGGAGATCGAATCCTACAGTCACTATATTTTATATAATCAATAATTATCTATCTCTCTATTCATATTTATTATTGTTAACGAACTAACATCTTACACAATTAATATTTCCCTCTACCGTGGTCTGCCTTTGTGTTTTATAAAAGTCGCCACAATTGACCGGGTGGCGTGTGTCCCCGTTTTTTATGTTCTCTTGTAGATCTTTGTTAAATTAACTTCATTAATATAGAATATATACACAAATAATATCTCTCGTAAAAAACAAAAAGAAAATGAAAAGGAAATAGAGAAATTTAAAAAATTAAGGCACAGTGTCATCTACACGTCGGAGAAATTTGAGGAAAATAATGAGCAAAATAAAGAATTTAAACAATTGCTGCAAGACTTTAAAAAAGAAAATTTAGAATTAAAAGGAAAAATTCAATAACTTGAAGGACTGAACTCTATAGTACTAAATGGCGTTCCATCCCAGGGCCAAAATGAAAAAACAGAGGAAACCATTCAAAAAATCTTTACAGCAATAGATTTTAAAAGAAAAGCAGAAGACATATGTGAAAGCTATCGGATGTGAAAAGATTCAGGATCAATAGTAATTAAATTTAAAACTAAAGAAATGAGAAACAATCTAATAAAGAAAAGGAAATCAATAGGATCTGTAAAGGTAACTGAATGCAATCTAAGAGGACCCAATAATATAATATACTTCAATGAAATGCTGACCGCAGCACCTAATAAACTTTATTATGAACCGCGGAAATTAAAAGATAAGGGGTACAAGTCTGGGTAAATAATGGAAAAGTCTTAGTTAGGCAAAACGACACCTCAAAAATATGTCAAATAAAAAACATGCAAGATATATACAATCTATCCGACAAAATTCAGAATAAAAAAATCAAAAAATAAATAAATAGCACTAACATAAAAATAGACAATAAACATAAAACCATATATCTACAAAACATTAGAAGTATTAGAAACAAACTAGATGAAATTAAAACTCTTACCACACTTACTAATTTGGACATAATTGCACTAACGGAGACATGGCTGTATACGGAGGAAATAGGAAACTACCACATTAAGAACTACAATCATACACACAATTGCAGCCAAACAAGAGGTGGTGGAGTTGCTTTTTATGTCAAAGCAATATAAATTATAAGGTTATTAAAAACTCTACAATAAATAAAGTAGAATTAATCAAAATATACTTAGAAAACTATCGATATATGTAACTGTGGTATACAAACCCCCTGAAATAGACCATCAAACGTTCTTAAACGTACTTGAAACCGGTGTATTAACAGAAAGGAAACAGCACATAGTCCTAGGAGACTTTAACTTAAATATACTTAATAAAAACAACATAGTTCAACAATACAAGAATACATTAACAGAACAAGCTTACACAATAATTAACAAAGAGAATGAAACACAATACACCCGACCAAATAAGACACATGCCAATAATTCAATAATAGACCACGTAATCATAAATACAAAAACACGTTGCTCAGAGATAAAAATAGAGGAAAGTGACCTATCTGATCATAGGGCTATAATTAGCAAATGGAAATTTGGCAATTAGAAAAAATATAAATATGAAAAAGTAGTAAAAAAGAAAATAAACTATAAATCAATAAAAAATCAATTCATTAACAGAAAGGAACAAATACAAACTTTTGAACAATTAACGCAAACCCTGAGACAACTACTAGAACTAAACACGAAAGTATCAGTATATAAAAGGAAAGAAAATAATGATTGGATAAACTTGGAAATAATAAACCTCATAAAAGAAAGAAACTATTTCTATAAGCGGCACACAGCAAACCCTACAAATCTATACTTAAAACAAGAATATGAGAGACTCAAAAAAGATACTGAACAAAGAATAAAAATTAGAAAAAAGATATACTACAATAATAAGATTGGGAATGCAAAAGGAAATAGTAGGAAAGAAAGGCACGTAATAAACGAAATTCTAAATAGAAACAACAATAAAAAAAACAAAATAAAGCAATAAAATAAATAGCATAAACAAGTTGCTGATGAAATAAATAAATACTTTTCCCAAATAGGGACAGATTTAGCAGCCAAACATACAAACATAACAAGATATGAAGAAACTGAGCGTAACAGAATAATACCAAACATGAAATTAGAATCAGTACATGAAGATGAAATTATGAAAATTATAGACAATTTAAAAGACTTCTCGGCACCAGGGAAAGATGAAATCACTAACAAACTACTAAAAAATCTCAAAGTACAATTGACACCTATTCCAAAACAAATCATAGACAGAATACTCGTAACCGGTGAATTTCCGGGTGTTCTCAAGGACACAATACTAATTCCACTCTACAAATCAGGAAATAAAACCAGCCCGGAAAACTATCGCCCAATTGCTATAATTTCAGTTTTCACAAAAATAACAGAAAAAATAATATACAATCGTCTTTATTACCACCTAAACACCCACAAAATTATAAACAAACAGCAATATGCGTACCAAAAGAATTCTGGAACTATATCAGCAACCACGGATCTAATATCGAATGTGCAGAAGATAATAGATCAAGGTGAATATGCTACGACGCTATTCATTGACATGAAGAAAGCATTCGATACCATGTCAAGAACGCGACTAACCAAAAAGCTTGAGAATTATGGAATAAGGAGAACGCAATTAAAATTATTTCAAACGTACCTGCACAACAGAACTCAACAAACAAGAAACGCCAACACCCTGAGCGATATAGTAGTTCCCGAATATGGCATACCCCAAGGAGGAGTGCTAGCACCAATTTTATATCTCCTGTATATTAATGATATTAAAAACTTACAACTTATAGGAAATTTGTATCTGTATGCAGACGATACATGGATAGTGTATAGAGGTAAAACGACTAACGAATTAGAACAGAAAATAAAGAACGACATAAAAAACTGATGCATTGGTTCAAAATAAATACACTAACAATAAATGAAGCAAAAACAAAAATAACGACTATATCAAACAAGAATAAACCAAAAATAAATGTGAGCTTAAAAATAAATGAAAAGAACATAGAAACAACATCGAAGATCAATTATCTGGGTCTAACAATTACAGATAACCTAAAATAGGATCTACATATTAACAAATTAAAGAAAAACATAGCAGCTACTATTGGAGCGATATATAAAGCACAACATTTTCTACCTGAAAATATGAAAAGATCAATATATTACTCACTTTTTATCTCCAAACTCAGCTATCTATGCAATATATGGGGCAATACAACCTCAACAAATATAAATAAAATGCAAAGACAGCAAAACATGTGCCTCAAATTGATTTACCATATGCCAAGACTTACACCTACAAAAATCATTTTCAAAAATACGAAGGAGAAAAAAATAAAAGAAATCATATTACAAACCAAATTAACACATATCCACAAGATGAAAACAGGAATGATTAACAGCAATATAACCTTAAATTACAACAAAGATATACACAACCACAACACCAGGAGAAAGAGTCACACACGCACAATTAAAACAAGAACAAATACACTCAAAAAAAGTTTACTGATGGATGACAGTACAATATAATAAACTGCCAACAGAAGTAAGACATGTAACAAACAACATGAAGGCATTCAAAAACAAATTATGTGACTACATCTTAAATAGAAGAGGCGAATAACCGAATACTACTTCTTTAAAAAAAATAGACATATACATACGTTAACTTTCCCAAAACCAGGTGGCCAGGACCCACTCCGGAACAACCGCAGGGAAAATTATTATTTTCATTTTTTTTACTGAATTGTATTTATGTATTATTTCATAGAGGGCACTACCCAGTGACCTTGATGGTATGAGCATGTTGATGAGGGTTAGTTGTATAATTTTAATTTATTAGATGTGTTTACTTTAATACAATTAGTGATTATAGTAAAATCAATGAATTTATATTCTATAGAATCTGTTTGTTTTATTTAGAATGAAACAATACCTTATTTATACAGCATGCGGAAAATAAAAAAATGCCGGCCAATTATCTTACGCCGTGAAATCGAGCTCAAATGACTTTCATTCGCCAGTATTTATCATTTTCTTCATATCACAATCAGATCGTAATTATTCTTCTGATATAACTTATGTTTGGGTTGTTTTTCTCTAGTCCAAATGACCCCACTGTTAATCAATGTATTCAGAACTTCTAATGACAGCATATTTGTTGATATTTCATGGATAGGTTATTTATGTATAAGTTTATTGTTTTTCATAATTATTTATATGTATTATCTATTACATTATACATATTTTTTATTATTATATCCTTTTTGTTTTGTCTTTTAGTTAAACGATTGTTTAAACTGCAACTACTACTACCTCTTTAATTTATGATTTTACCGTTTTTATAATATCAGATTGACGCTCCTAATGTCGAGCGATTTCATTTGATACGTCACAAGCCTATATTTACTCTGCTAAATTCTAAAACGTGCCACAAGGGCCCTAGACACTAAATGACCTTGATAACAGCGCCACCTAGCGGCAACTATGGATGCAACCAAACATACAGCCGCCATATTTTTGACGTCACGATGAGTGGACGTGGCCAAAAGGAGTAGTGGTGGGGGGAGGCCCAGGCATCGTCTTTCATTTTTCACTATTTTGTTTTTCTATTTCTATCAACTCGATTTGTACTACTAAGGTCTTGGGTGGGAACTTTTCCAACTCCATTTTTGGTGACCTCTTTCTTTGTCGAGTTCATTCCCTCTATAATCTACATAGATTCGAAATATGTTTATACCATAACAATCACAAACCATGTTTACTAGCATAATAACTACTCGCTACTAAAATTTAGAATATAGAATGTGGTTGCTTCTTAATTAAATTTCTTGCAGAGTTTGGGTGTATCGGATGTAGCGTATGAAAGCGGCTTTTACAATTACAATAAAATGCTGCAAAAAGACTTGATGTTTCTAATGCTAAGAGTGCAGAAACCCCTACAACTTACCGTGGGCCCGTTGTACATGATGTCAACTGCGATTGCCGTTACTGTACGAAACATTATTCCCTAAAGATCGACCACATTACTAATTTATACTTCTTTTTTAGATTGTTAGATGGGCTTATTCTTATGTAGCCCTAATGAGGGAATTTTATAATTAAAGATATGCACTATAATAAACGTAGTAAATAATTACCACTTTGTTATATTTTAAAACTACTATCCCATATTAAGCAATCTTAGTTATAGTCGAAGTTATTATAATACATATAAGTTTACAGACCACTTTAGAAAGAAATTACTGTCAATTGATTTATTTTTTATGCAGTTTAGCATACATAAATTTAGCTGCAAATTGACAGTAATATCGAGGGTCGGTTGAAAAACCTTAGAAATTAAACTAACATGGTTTAATACGTTGATTTAGAAATTTAGCAAGGTGCACAATCCTTATGCTTGGAATAATAACCATTACTGAGCTACAACCTCTTTTAGTTTTCCTGTCCATATCGTCAGATAGTTTGAATTTTGTACTATTTCAGCTTTAGATGTGTTGATAATTTTCGGAGCAAACTTAATTCCTAGATGTCACTCTTGATGTGATTATCTTTGACCTAGTTACTACGATCAAATTCAGGGTCTAAAAGATTTTCCTGTGCGTGTTCTACGTCCACGAAAGTTAAGAGTTTGCAGCCGTTTCTCCCACTCAGGGAGTATTATCGGACATTAGATCCGGCGTTCTCAGAAGTTGAGGCTCAATTATATACTATGTATTCATGTTTGTAAACTTATATTAGCGCGCACGTTCATTTGTACCTTCAGTCATCGGGAAAAACTTGATAATGTCTTCGCTTAGGCGAGCCTAGTTGTTTTAAACAATTAAACAAGTGGTAAAAACATAGTAGTTTTATTCATCTCCTTTATCAATTGTTTTGATTGTTTCTAGCGATTGAAATTTGAACTAATATTTCTATGGCGTTATTTAAACCTGTCCACCAAACATATGATCTGGCAATATTGTTTGTTCGAACTATTCCCATATGTGATTAATGCAGTTCTTTTAATATCTTATTTCTTAAACTTGCAGGAATAACAATTCTTTTAATATCTTATTTCTTAAACTTGCAGGAATAACAATTTTATGACCCAATAATATACAATTATTTTTACACGTTAAACATTGTTCATGCAAAAGTATGGTTTATATATATCGTTTCCTCTTCAAATTTCTTATTCATTGGTAAACGTGATAAACCATCGGCATTATTTTTCTTTGAATCAACATATTCAATATCATAATCAAAATTGGAAAGTACCCACCGCTGTAATCGGTTTTCTTCCATTAATGAAATTTCCTTTCCTGGACTAAATATAGCTAATAACGGCTTTTTATCAGTTACTAATGTAAATTAACCGATGGATTAAATACTGAAATTTTGACATTCCAAATATGCTTCTTTTTCTATTTGCGAATACCGTGACTGCGTATCGGATAAGATTCTGGATGCATATTCGATCCGTCTCTCCTTCCAGTTCTCAGAAGTTGAGGAGCCACGTATGCGTCTTTTACGAAAATCTACGCTGTGGTACTGGATAAGGAACAACACTCATTAGAACGTGCTAAATCTGTCATTACATGTGAGACTGTAATGTGGTACCCGGATACGCATCTTCCCTTTAAAAAAATATACTACTTTTTCTCCTGACGGCTGACGACTTTATGTTTTGAGATAGAATCATAAAACTACATTTACCTGAAAAAGGAGTAAGTAACGAGGGCCGTACAGAGGCTTTTTTCCAAACAAACAAAAAAAATCTAAATTAGATAAAAAAAATATTGAAAATAGCCATTAAATAGGCCCTCACTTCACTACTTATAAATAAGCTCTAACATAAATAATTTTTAATATTATATATATATATATATATATATATATATATATATATATATATATATATATATATATATATATATATATATACTTTTGTAAGTTCGACGATTCGCAGCCCCGTTAACACTAGTGGTTGGCGTTTCGCAGCCGCGGCCGGTGTTTCGCAGCCGGCTCGGCGTTTCGCAGCCATGCCGCGAACTTACCCGCCACAGCCGCTGCTCGTTTATGAATGCAGGATATTTGGACAATGCTGCTACTCAAAATTTAGTATTACATGGACATTTTGAGGGAAACAATAATATAGTTCAGTCTTCTACAACATTTATTGAATCAGATTCAGATATCCCTGCCATACCATGTAAGAGAATAAGACTTTCTAGTATTGAGTCAGATCATAATTATAGTTTACAAATTTCTAAGGTCCTTTATGTGAAATCCATAGTCAAGCCTAAATTTCTAGCCACTAAGGGCAAATATAAATTATCTAGGCAGCAACGTAAGTGCAGAAACTTACAATCTCAAGTTTGTAAACTTCAGAAGAAGTTAGCAATTTGTAGGCAAAATTTATCAACCTTTTCACTTTTAAAGGACCTTAAAGACTTTAGTACAACAGGTGTAATATTTCTTGAAGCACTGTTTAGAAATGTCAGTAAGAACCATCCAACGTTTAAGGGTTTTGTTAAAAAAATTAATTTCAAAATTACATTTGTGTGGACTCAAAGTTATTAGTACTGTATGTGACCAAGGTAGTACTATTCGTGCTGCAGTGTCACAATTAATTTCAGACTCAAGAAATATTACATCTGATGTTTCTTTCTGTGTAAATGAGCATAGAGTGATTTCAATGTTTGACATTCCACACTTACTAAAAAATACAAGAAATGCATTATTATTATTAGTTTTTATTTCTGTGATATAGAATTAAATTTTATTTTGAAAATCTCTTTTATTAGGTTTCCTGATATAGAGTATATTATTCCTGCAAATTCATTGCATTTTTAATATTATATGTATTTAAATGCTAATGAAGTGAAGTTGCAAACAAATATATTTATATGTATGTGTTTTTTGTTTTTTGTATTTAAATGCTAATGAAGTTAGTTAACAGATATATATGTATGTGTTTTCAGCAGTAATGTATCAACTCTTCACACCTATATATTAATAAATATTTTCCAACCTTAAATTTGTTTATTTGTATTTTCCTCCATAATTCATTATTTACAGATAGTTTTAATTTAAATGCAATATTATCACAAATATAACCATAGGCAACCTCATATTCGTCATTAATTTGCTGTTACGCCGCCGGGTCGTTGCGAGCGGTGCTGCAAAGTGTTGCCAACTTTTAACATGGACTTGAACACTCTCTTATAATGCTCTGTGCCATTAACCTATAAATCGTCAGCGGAATGTCTAATGCTTGCCGCATGCGATGAGTTGTTTAATTTTGTTGGTTGTCGGTTAAATTTAAATATTAAAGTATAGTGTTAGTGTTATAGTGAAATTGACACTTGTGACAAACAACGTTGCACCGTTTTTTGATTGATACTGGTAAGTGCTTTCTGAATATTTTAATAAGTGTTAAATATGGCCAAATAATGCACATAATCTATTATCGTTTCTTTTATTGCATGGAACAATTTATAGTTCGTTCTTTATTGAATCTTGTGGCCGTTATGGCCAAATGCCGGAATTTAATATCAATTTCATATAACAGAAATAAAAGCTTTCTACTCGAAACTCAAGTAAAATATAAATTTACATGGCAACTTTAGATGGCTCATATGTTTACCTTTAACTTATCCCTATGTAATCGCTTTTTACAGTGCCGTTGAAGGATATTACCAACATGGGTAAAGTCTACCCATGTCTATTTTGCAAACGCAAAGTCACCCACTTACCTCGGCATTTTCTCACATGCCACCGTGATGAGCCTCGAGTTGTTGCTCTAAATAACCCCAGCTCGCGTAGGTAATCGTTTCATTCATAAACTAATGACTCGTACTATATAAAACGTGTTAAATATGGCCAAATAATGCACATAATCTATTATCGTTTCTTTTATTGCATGGAACAATTTATAGTTCGTTCTTTATTGAATCTTGTGGCCGTTATGGCCAAATGCCGGAATTTAATATCAATTTCATATAACAGAAATAAAAGCTTTCTACTCGAAACTCAAGTAAAATATAAATTTACATGGCAACTTTAGATGGCTCATATGTTTACCTTTAACTTATCCCTATGTAATCGCTTTTTACAGTGCCGTTGAAGGATATTACCAACATGGGTAAAGTCTACCCATGTCTATTTTGCAAACGCAAAGTCACCCACTTACCTCGGCATTTTCTCACATGCCACCGTGATGAGCCTCGAGTTGTTGCTCTAAATAACCCCAGCTCGCGTAGGTAATCGTTTCATTCATAAACTAATGACTCGTACTATATAAAACGTGTTATTTGCAGACAAATTATGGATTCGCTCAGAGCTGATGGTATTTATGAACATAATATCGGTTGCTCTAACGAGGATGAGTGGATGTTTAAGAGACAAACGCCCGGCCCAAAGCTACCTTGCCCTCAGTGCAAGGAGTATGTGCGTGAGAACTATTTGAGTCGCCATTTTAAATTGCTGCACTCTACGGACAGGTAAAATAATTCTCCAATTCATTCTTGATATTCATGGATGCTAATGTATAATTATAGAATTAGGTACCGCCGCCTAAAGTCCGCATCAGCAGTCCTCCAAGCTACGGCGGTTATTCCGGCCGAAGCCTCAATGATCCTCAAGCGGAGGGTATTTAGCCGTATGAACAGGGACGAGTTGTCTACGACGGCCCAGCACGACCCCTTGATATGCCTTTACGGAAACAGGCTAATCGTAAATTACCTGTCGCAGCCCAACCACGACACCTTGGTATCAACCAAGCTCCGGGAGGTTGCAAAGGTATTAATTTGTGCTCGTCTAATCGAGCCACCTATGCCACATCTAAGTCTTGCCGATCTTATAAGCCCGAGTCACTACGATAGAGTTGTTGATGCCACACGAGTGGCTTCTGGATACAACGAAGAAACTGCGGAATACAGAAGCCCATCATTCGCCTTAAGTGCCGGCTACGCCTTTACAAAAATAGCTCTTTTAGCCAAAGTAAGTCATCTATTATACATCATACGTTAGGGAAACTAACTTCTTTTAAATTCTCTAGACACGAATGATCAAGCAGCGGAAGTCGTATGCCGACATACTAGATTTCCATACTATAATGGACCACGACTGGGGTACCGATATTTCCAAAGCTGCCCTGGAAACACTCAGAAAGAGTAAGTTATTGTCATTTGTACCCAGAATATATAGTATCTAATCCGTTTATTATTTTTCGTAGGAAAATTTGCTAAAGATCACGCCTTACCAAGCACCGATGACATAACAAAGTTCAAGCGCTATTTGGAGCAGCGGGTGGATCGTCTCCACCAGAACATCAATGAGAAAACGTGCTTCATAGCACTGTTGGACACATTACTCGTCTACTTAGTAGTCCTCAATCGCCGTCGGATTGGTGAGATCGAGAGGTTGCTGGTGGACGATTTTTCTCGCCGCTCAAGTATTGACGAAACCAGCGACGAGTTTAAAGCTATGAGCCGTGATGAGCAAATGTCCGCAGTACGATTTTACTATCTAGTAGTCCGTGGAAAGCTAGGCAGGATGGTGCCACTAATTATACGTAAACCCCATGCGGATATTCTGGAATATATGATTCAGCCGGCCAACCGCTTGAGTGCTGACATAAGGGCGAACAGCCAATATGTTTTCGCTGGCCGTGGCGAGAAACCGCGACAAGGTGGGCCAGAGATGAAGAGGTTGGCGGCTGAGGCTGGTGTCAGAAATCCGGAGAAAATGATTAGCACAATTCTTCGGAAGCAGCTGGCTACATCTACAGCGTGGGACGACAAGATGACAGACATGCGGGTGTCGAATGTGGCCAACTTTATGGGTCACAATAAAGATATTCACACCCAGCTTTACAGGCAGTCGGACATGGCCCTTTGCGTTGGGCAGGTGGGCCTTGTCTTAGACCCACTTCTGACAGGAGGGAGTAATGACGACTATACGTTGGTGGAAACTGCGCAGCCTGGTAAGTAACTCTCCTTTAGTAAAGTTGATTGATTGTGTCCCATGTATGTTCGCCCTGCTATATTCGAAAGATATTCTATTGTAATTATTTTATTCATTAGATTCCCCACCCGCTCCGTCTTCAGGCGCTGTAGTTACGGACATTGACACAGACTGCAGCGATGATAACAACCAGGCGGTATCCGAGCCCAAGACCAAAATCACCAGGACAAGATGGACGTCGCAGGAGACAGCTGCACTTATGAGGCATTTTGCCGGCAACATTACGGCGGGCGTAATACCTAAAAAAGCCGAGTCGATAAAATGCCTCGAGGAGGAACCATGTCTGACGGGCCGGACTTGGGTAACTATCAAGGCTCAAGTGAATAACCTTATGTTAAAACATAAACGGACAGGCCTTTGAATTTAGTTAACCACTTTATTTTCGTTTAGTTTGTCTTTGTTAGGACAGCCGATGTTAAAAGAGCCAACGTTCTTTATGTTAATTTGTGGCTATAAAATTGTAAAATAAATGTATGTATAAAAGAGTTTGTTTTTGTTAGGACAGCCGATGTTAAAAAGAACAACATTTTTCATGTTAATTTGTGTCTATACCATTTTAAAATAAATATATGTATAACATGTCACTGTGTTTGTTATTCCCAAATCTATTATCACTTTCTGTTATTTACAATAAAAAAAGCGAGGCGACGACGGGAGCCGGGATAGCGCTGACTACTATGACCCTACCGGAGCGACAGCAGTGGGAAATGTATCACTCACTCCGCGGTGAATCTATGCCCGAAAACGCGTACGATAACCCAGCGTGGTGTCGACAAACAGCCGACGAAAATTTGTTAAAGTCGCCAGAGTATACATCGAATGGATGTTTGAATCGCTGTCGGATCACAAGTACAAGATTTTTCTAGAAATCAACCCTTACGTTTTAATCTGCCAATAACATTTTCAAATCACAAATGACTCATTAATTATTCTATTATTGATTTTTTGCAAAAAATATTTTAATAAAATTTGTTTGCAATAAGAAAGCACACATTTTTGGTAAGCATAAAATTTTCCTAGAAATCAACCCTTACGTTTTAATCGGCCAATAATTTTCAAATCACAAATGACTCATTAATTATTCCATTATTGATTTTTTGCAAAAAATATTTTAACAAAATTTGTTTGCAATAATAAAGCACACATTTTTGGTAAGTATAAGATTTTCCTAGAAATCAACCCTTACGTTTTAATCGGCAATAATTTTCAAATCACAAATGACTCATTAATTATTCTATTATTGATTTTTTGCAAAAAATATTTTAATAAAATTTGTTTGCAATAAGAAAGCACACATTTTTGGTAAGCATAAAATTTTCCTAGAAATCAACCCTTACGTTGTAATCGGCCAATAATTTTCAAATCACAAATGACTCATTAATTATTCCATTATTGATTTTTTGCAAAAAATATTTTAACAAAATTTGTTTGCAATAATAAAGCACACATTTTTGGTAAGTATAAGATTTTCCTAGAAATCAACCCTTACGTTTTAATCGGCAATAATTTTCAAATCACAAATGACTCATTAATTATTCTATTATTGATTTTTTGCAAAAAATATTTTAATAAAATTTGTTTGCAATAAGAAAGCACACATTTTTGGTAAGCATAAAATTTTCCTAGAAATCAACCCTTACGTTGTAATCGGCCAATAATTTTCAAATCACAAATGACTCATTAATTATTCCATTATTGATTTTTTGCAAAAAATATTTTAACAAAATTTGTTTGCAATAATAAAGCACACATTTTTGGTAAGTATAAGATTTTCCTAGAAATCAACCCTTACGTTTTAATCGGCAATAATTTTCAAATCACAAATGACTCATTAATTATTCTATTATTGATTTTTTGCAAAAAATATTTTAATAAAATTTGTTTGCAATAAGAAAGCACACATTTTTGGTAAGCATAAAATTTTCCTAGAAATCAACCCTTACGTTGTAATCGGCCAATAATTTTCAAATCACAAATGACTCATTAATTATTCCATTATTGATTTTTTGCAAAAAATATTTTAACAAAATTTGTTTGCAATAATAAAGCACACATTTTTGGTAAGTATAAGATTTTCCTAGAAATCAACCCTTACGTTTTAATCGGCAATAATTTTCAAATCACAAATGACTCATTAATTATTCTATTATTGATTTTTTGCAAAAAATATTTTAACAAAATTTGTTTGCAATAATAAAGCACACATTTTTGGTAAGTATAAGATTTTCCTAGAAATCAGCCCTTACGATTTAATCGGCCAATAACGTCTGGGCGGGCGCGCGCCGCGCTAGCAACCTGTCGCGCGCGCCGCGCTAGTAACCTGTGTTCAAACTCTTTCCTCTATATGTGTAACGCACGACGCGATGCTGGAGAGAAGACATAGTCCCGGGCGGCAATAGCGGCCTGTTGTGCATCGTATATAAAATCGTCCGAGCTCAAGTCGCAGTGTGCATTGAATGGATGTTTGAATTGAATCGCTGTCTCGGGCGAATATTTCGCATGCCACATAGCCGGCAAAGAAAACGCGCTTTAGAACGAGGAGCTGCCCTCGTCGCGCGGCCGGCCTGTTGTGCATCGTATGTAAAATCGTCCGAGCTCAAGTCGCAGTGTGCATTGAATGGATGTTTGAATTGAATCGCTGTCTCGGGCGAATATTTCGCATGCCACATAGCCGGCAAAGAAAACGCGCTTTAGAGCGAGGAGCTGCCCTAGTCGCGCGGCCGGCCTGTTGTGCATCGTATGTAAAATCGTCCGAGCTCAAGTCGCAGTGTGCATTGAATGGATGTTTGAATTGAATCGCTGTCTCGGGCGAATATTTCGCATGCCACATATCCGGCAAAGAAAACGCTCTTTAGAACGAGGAGCTGCCCTCGTCGCGCGGCCGGCCTGTTGTGCATCGAATGTAAAATCGTCCGAGCTCAAGTCGCAGTGTGCATTGAAAATGGATGTTTGAATTGAATCGCTGTCTCGGGCGAATATTTCGCATGCCACATAGCCGGCAAAGAAAACGCTCTTTAGAACGAGGAGCTGCCCTCGTCGCGCGGCCGGCCTGTTGTGCATCGAATGTAAAATCGTCCGAGCTCAAGTCGCAGTGTGCATTGAAAATGGATGTTTGAATTGAATCGCTGTCTCGGGCGAATATTTCGCATGCCACATAGCCGGCAAAGAAAACGCGCTTTAGAACGAGGAGCTGCCCTCGTCGCGCGGCCGGCCTGTTGTGCATCGAATGTAAAATCGTCCGAGCTCAAGTCGCAGTGTGCATTGAAAATGGATGTTTGAATTGAATCGCTGTCTCGGGCGAATATTTCGCATGCCACATAGCCGGCAAAGAAAACGCTCTTTAGAACGAGGAGCTGCCCTCGTCGCGCGGCCGGCCTGTTGTGCATCGAATGTAAAATCGTCCGAGCTCAAGTCGCAGTGTGCATTGAAAATGGATGTTTGAATTGAATCGCTGTCTCGGGCGAATATTTCGCATGCCACATAGCCGGCAAAGAAAACGCGCTTTAGAACGAGGAGCTGCCCGCGTCGCGCGGCCGGCCTGTTGTGCATCGAATGTAAAATCGTCCGAGCTCAAGTCGCAGTGTGCATTGAAAATGGATGTTTGAATTGAATCGCTGTCTCGGGCGAATATTTCGCATGCCACATAGCCGGCAAAGAAAACGCTCTTTAGAACGAGGAGCTGCCCTCGTCGCGCGGCCGGCCTGTTGTGCATCGAATGTAAAATCGTCCGAGCTCAAGTCGCAGTGTGCATTGAAAATGGATGTTTGAATTGAATCGCTGTCTCGGGCGAATATTTCGCATGCCACATAGCCGGCAAAGAAAACGCTCTTTAGAACGAGGAGCTGCCCTCGTCGCGCGGCCGGCCTGTTGTGCATCGAATGTAAAATCGTCCGAGCTCAAGTCGCAGTGTGCATTGAAAATGGATGTTTGAATTGAATCGCTGTCTCGGGCGAATATTTCGCATGCCACATAGCCGGCAAAGAAAACGCGCTTTAGAACGAGGAGCTGCCCTCGTCGCGCGGCCGGCCTGTTGTGCATCGTATGTAAAATCGTCCGAGCTCAAGTCGCAGTGTGCATTGAATGGATGTTTGAATTGAATCGCTGTCTCGGGCGAATATTTCGCATGCCACATAGCCGGCAAAGAAAACGCGCTTTAGAACGAGGAGCTGCCCTCGTCGCGCGGCCGGCCTGTTGTGCATCGTATGTAAAATCGTCCGAGCTCAAGTCGCAGTGTGCATTGAATGGATGTTTGAATTGAATCGCTGTCTCGGGCGAATATTTCGCATGCCACATAGCCGGCAAAGAAAACGCGCTTTAGAGCGAGGAGCTGCCCTCGTCGCGCGGCCGGCCTGTTGTGCATCGTATGTAAAATCGTCCGAGCTCAAGTCGCAGTGTGCATTGAATGGATGTTTGAATTGAATCGCTGTCTCGGGCGAATATTTCGCATGCCACATAGCCGGCAAAGAAAACGCTCTTTAGAACGAGGAGCTGCCCTCGTCGCGCGGCCGGCCTGTTGTGCATCGAATGTAAAATCGTCCGAGCTCAAGTCGCAGTGTGCATTGAAAATGGATGTTTGAATTGAATCGCTGTCTCGGGCGAATATTTCGCATGCCACATAGCCGGCAAAGAAAACGCTCTTTAGAACGAGGAGCTGCCCTCGTCGCGCGGCCGGCCTGTTGTGCATCGAATGTAAAATCGTCCGAGCTCAAGTCGCAGTGTGCATTGAAAATGGATGTTTGAATTGAATCGCTGTCTCGGGCGAATATTTCGCATGCCACATAGCCGGCAAAGAAAACGCGCTTTAGAACGAGGAGCTGCCCTCGTCGCGCGGCCGGCCTGTTGTGCATCGAATGTAAAATCGTCCGAGCTCAAGTCGCAGTGTGCATTGAAAATGGATGTTTGAATTGAATCGCTGTCTCGGGCGAATATTTCGCATGCCACATAGCCGGCAAAGAAAACGCTCTTTAGAACGAGGAGCTGCCCTCGTCGCGCGGCCGGCCTGTTGTGCATCGAATGTAAAATCGTCCGAGCTCAAGTCGCAGTGTGCATTGAAAATGGATGTTTGAATTGAATCGCTGTCTCGGGCGAATATTTCGCATGCCACATAGCCGGCAAAGAAAACGCGCTTTAGAACGAGGAGCTGCCCTCGTCGCGCGGCCGGCCTGTTGTGCATCGAATGTAAAATCTGATCGCCGAAACGGAAATCGGGCGTCCGATACAACCAGCCGCTCAGGCCTTCGTACCTGTGGTCGCCTGGGCGGGCGCGCTCCATGCTAGCAACGTCTGTTAAGAATCGTTCCTCTATACATGGGAGGACAGTACAACACGAGTTGGCTGATCCTTTCGGCTGTTGTGGTCGGCGACGTGGCTCCTATGTTGCAGGAATGTAATTTTAGAATGCTACGAACCGTTTCCGCAAATTAAAAAATATTGAACACTTAGAGCTGAGTAAGAGATGGGGACGACGACGAAGAAAAGTGTTGTAATGTTTGGATGTGCGGTGGTGTGGTGTTTTCTCGGCCAGACTGTGCTGTTTCTACTCTTAGACGATTTCGATTTTTAAAATTGAATCTGAAGGTGAGATACATCGAGCTCTGTGCAGTGCGTACGCCCGCCTGTCCGCCCACTTACACACCTGTCGTCGTCCCATTGATAGAGTTCCTTAACTGGGCTCTCCAAAAAATAAAACAAATGCGAGTTGCGTCCGATGCGTCTTGCCTCCGGTACTTAATCGGGGCTAAGGTTGTCGTCGGCACTCGTACGACACGAGTTGGTTGATCCTCTCGGCTGTTGTGGTCGGCGACGTGGCTCCTATGTTGCAGGAATGTAATTTTAGAATGCTACGAACCGTTTCCGCAAATTAAAAAATATTGAACACTTAGAGCTGAGTAAGAGATGGGGACGACGACGAAGAAAAGTGTTGTAATGTTTGGATGTGCGGTGGTGTGGTGTTTTCTCGGCCAGACTGTGCTGTTTCTACTCTTAGACGATTTCGATTTTTAAAATTGAATCTGAAGGTGAGATACATCGAGCTCTGTGCAGTGCGTACGCCCGCCTGTCCGCCCACTTACACACCTGTCGTCGTCCCATTGATAGAGTTCCTTAACTGGGCTCTCCAAAAAATAAAACAAATGCGAGTTGCGTCCGATGCGTCTTGCCTCCGGTACTTAATCGGGGCTAAGGTTGTCGTCGGCACTCGTACGACACGAGTTGGTTGATCCTCTCGGCTGTTGTGGTCGGCGACGTGGCTCCTATGTTGCAGGAATGTAATTTTAGAATGCTACGAACCGTTTCCGCAAATTAAAAAATATTGAACACTTAGAGCTGAGCAAGAGATGGGGACGACGACGAAGAAAAGTGTTGTAATGTTTGGATGTGCGGTGGTGTGGTGTTTTCTCGGCCAGACTGTGCTGTTTCTACTCTTAGACGATTTCGATTTTTAAAATTGAATCTGAAGGTGAGATACATCGAGCTCTGTGCAGTGCGTACGCCCGCCTGTCCGCCCACTTACACACCTGTCGTCGTCCCATTGATAGAGTTCCTTAACTGGGCTCTCCAAAAAATAAAACAAATGCGAGTTGCGTCCGATGCGTCTTGCCTCCGGTACTTAATCGGGGCTAAGGTTGTCGTCGGCACTCGAGAGAACAAGTAATGTTGGGCGCGCGTTCGGCTTCTGCCCCGCGTGTCGTGTCACCCTTCGCGAGTTCGCGAGACTTGCCTAGCGCACTCCGTTTAAAGCAAGCCCGTATGCGAACGCAATTGTGTGTGGACGTGGAACGGTCGTCGGCGTGGTGCCGCGCGAGGATCGGGCGAGAGAAAATACTCTCGCTCAGAGGCGCGCGTGTGCTCCCGTCGTCCGTGTGTCACGGCCGTCATAAAATGTGTGGTATCTCT
>OZ012669.1:28243485-28248485 GCA_963942505.1 Lordithon lunulatus
GTGTTGCTCACAACAAAATGGCACACGGATTCGACTTGATGTAAAAACATACTTGATGAAAATCTGAACGCAAAATTTAGAAGAGAATGCGGGGGAGATAGTAGCTTGAGCCGGTCGGCGCGCCAGGTCTCCAATCTGTGCATTGGCCCCGCCGACCACACGCTCGCCGCCCCGTGCACCCAACAAACACACATACAACTCACACACAACACAACTATAGTTGCGTTTGTCGCCAAACACCACCGAGTGTGTTTGGTGCGAGGTGTATATCAACGCCATGGTGGTGCGGCGTTCTTGGGTGTGACACCACACCCAAGAACAGTAAATGTTCTCGCCGCACGCAAACACTCGCCGGCTTGATACCCGCAGTCTGCTGTTGCTGCTGCTGCTGCTGCCGCTGTGCCGCGCCCACCGCCCGAAGTGTCATCTTCTGGGCGGTTTGCGCGTGGGCACGCGGCGGGCGCGCACGCACGCACGCACGCACTGACAAACGATAACGTCTGGACAGAAAAAAAGAGGAAGCGATGATTGTGAAAACCTATTGCGAGGCCCGCGTGTGCGGGCGAACTCGCTTGGCTTTTACACTCGCCGCTTTTCTGTGTAACGCTTGCCACCACATCGGCTGCGTGTGCCGTCTCCGCGACGGAATGCGCATAATAGCTGAAAATACTACCCTGAACGGTGGATCACTTGGCTCGTGGGTCGATGAAGAACGCAGCTAATTGCGCGTCAACTTGTGAACTGCAGGACACATGAACATCGACATTTCGAACGCACATTGCGGTCCCCGGATACTGTTCCTGGACCACTCCTGGCTGAGGGTCGTTTCTTACTTTACGACTGCCCGGTTTGTCGGCGGCGGCTTGCTGCTGCCGGCGAGCGTCGGGGCACACTTGGGGATTCGGATCTCCGGCGCGCGCGGCCGCCTCCGGGCGGCCCGCCGCTGCTGGCAGTGAACGTTCCCTTAAATGACGTCGGCTCGGGCGCGCGCGCGCGTGTGTGGGTGGGTGGTCGGTCGCGGCGTGTGCTCTCTGCACACCCGCAGCCGCCTGCCCGGCCGCCACGCGCGCAACCCCGTCCCCGGCTGCCCGCGTCTCTCGCTGTGACGTTAGGCTTGGTCGTGTCACACCCGGCATGACGTGTCCTAGACAACACTTTACTGTGCGGCAAGGACGTCGTCGGTGTGCAAAATGCGACCGCCTGCAGGGTACCACACTCCTCGCGCTCACGTATACACATGCGTGAGCGAGAGAGAGAAACACTTTTTTTAAGACCTCAGAGCAGGTGAGACTACCCGCTGAATTTAAGCATATTACTAAGCGGAGGAAAAGAAACTAACTAGGATTCCCTTAGTAGCGGCGAGCGAACAGGGAAGAGCCCAGCACCGAATCCCGCGGCCGCTTGCAGGCCGCCGGGAAATGTGGTGTTTGGGAGGGTCCGCCAGCCCGAGACCGTGCGATGCGTCCAAGTCCTTCTTGAACGGGGCCACTTACCCATAGAGGGTGCCAGGCCCGTAGCGACCATCGCCGGTAGCGGGAGGATCTCTCCTTAGAGTCGGGTTGCTTGAGAGTGCAGCTCTAAGTGGGTGGTAAACTCCATCTAAGGCTAAATATGACCACGAGACCGATAGCGAACAAGTACCGTGAGGGAAAGTTGAAAAGAACTTTGAAGAGAGAGTTCAATAGTACGTGAAACCGTTCAGGGGTAAACCTGAGAAACCCGAAAGGTCGAATGGGGAGATTCAGCGTGTCTCGCAGTGCGAGCGAGCCGCTTGGGCTGCGACGGGGCACGTTTCGGCGTGCCTCGCCTCCCACGGCGGCCGCCTCGTCGCGAACGCGTGCACTTCTCCCCTAGTAGGACGTCGCGACCCGTTGGGCGCCGGCCTGAGGCCCCCGGTGGAGCCCGTGTGGGGTGCGGTTTGCGCCGCCCCCCTCCGGACCCGGGGTGTTCCCAGCCGGCACGCTCGACGGTATAACACGATGGCGCGGGGCCGCGACCTAGTTCGCGTCCGGCCCGTCGCTGGCGCGGACGGTAACCTGGCGGTCGGACCTAGTGCCGACTCCGGGCCCGCCCGCCCGCTGGCGGCGGTGACCTCGGACAGACTCCGATTACACGCCGGTCGGCGACGCTATAGCTTTGGGTACTTTCAGGACCCGTCTTGAAACACGGACCAAGGAGTCTAGCATGTGCGCGAGTCATTGGGACTTATGCGAAACCTAAAGGCGAAATGAAAGTGAAGGCACGCGCTCGTTCGCGTGCCGTGGGAGCAGGGGTCGGGCGCTCGCGCCCGGCCACGCACTCCCGGGGCGTCTCGTTCTCATTGCGAGAAGAGGCGCACCCAGAGCGTACACGCTGGGACCCGAAAGATGGTGAACTATGCCTGGTCAGGACGAAGTCAGGGGAAACCCTGATGGAGGTCCGTAGCGATTCTGACGTGCAAATCGATCGTCGGAACTGGGTATAGGGGCGAAAGACTAATCGAACCATCTAGTAGCTGGTTCCCTCCGAAGTTTCCCTCAGGATAGCTGGCGCTCGCCGTGTGCGAGTCTCATCCGGTAAAGCGAATGATTAGAGGCATTGGGGTCGAAACGGCCTCAACCTATTCTCAAACTTTAAATGGGTGAGATCTCCGGCTTGCTTGAATATGCAATTGCGTGAAGCCGCGAGATTTTGGATCAGAGTGCCAAGTGGGCCACTTTTGGTAAGCAGAACTGGCGCTGTGGGATGAACCAAACGCCGAGTTAAAGCGCCTAAATCGACGCTTATGGGATACCATGAAAGGCGTTGGTAACTTAAGACAGCAGGTCGGTGGCCATGGAAGTCGGAATCCGCCAAGGAGTGTGTAACAACTCACCTGCCGAAGTTACTAGCCCTGAAAATGGATGGCGCTGAAGCGTCGTGCTTATACTCGGCCGTCAGCGGCATGTGCGGCCGGCCGCGCGCCTCGGCGCGTGTGCCGGCCATGAAGCCCTGACGAGTAGGAGGGTCGCGGCGGTGCGCGCAGAAGGACTGGCCGTGGGGCCGTCTGGAGCCGCCGTCGGTGCAGATCTTGGTGGTAGTAGCAAATACTCCAGCGAGGCCCTGGAGGACTGACGTGGAGAAGGGTTTCGTGTGAACAGCCGTTGCACACGAGTCAGTCGATCCTAAGCCCTAGGCTAATGCCGATGTCGATGTTGGTGTATCGTTGAACGGATGTGCAAGTCTGTGACGTACATTACGCACCCGTCGGGCGAAAGGGAATCCGGTTCCTATTCCGGAACCCGGCAGCGGAACCGTTAATAAGTCGGGCCCTCGCAAGAGAGTTCGTCGGGGCAACCCAAAAGGACCTGGAGACGCCGTCGGGAGATCCGGGAAGAGTTTTCTTTTCTGCATGAGCGTTCGAGTTCCATGGAATCCTCTAGCAGGGAGATATGGTTTGGAACGCGAAGAGCACCGCAGTTGCGGCGGTGTCCGGATCTTCCCCTCGGACCTTGAAAATTCAGGAGAGGGCCACGTGGAGGTGTCCTGCCGGTTCGTACCCATATCCGCAGCAGGTCTCCAAGGTGAAGAGCCTCTAGTCGATAGAATAATGTAGGTAAGGGAAGTCGGCAAATTGGATCCGTAACTTCGGGATAAGGATTGGCTCTGAGGATCGGGGCGTGTCGGGCTTGGTCGGGAAGTGGGTCACGGCTGACGAGCCGGGCCTGGGCGAGGTGATGCGGGGCGCGTTCGCGCGCGCCCCGACGACCCGAGCTCGGTCCCGTGCCTTGGCCTCCCGCGGAACTTCCTTGCTGCGAGGCCCAGTCCGCTTAGCGGGTCGCCTTCGCGGGCGGCCCGCGGCGCTGGTGTCCTCTTCGGCCGCCATTCAACGGTCAGCTCAGAACTGGCACGGACTGGGGGAATCCGACTGTCTAATTAAAACAAAGCATTGCGATGGCCCCAGCGGGTGTTGACGCAATGTGATTTCTGCCCAGTGCTCTGAATGTCAACGTGAAGAAATTCAAGCAAGCGCGGGTAAACGGCGGGAGTAACTATGACTCTCTTACCGCATGACGCTCTAAGGCCTGCGCTAGTACAGAAGGGGGTACCAGAGCACGTGGTAAGGCTCATAGAGGATAGTTATAGGGGCATAACTACGCGTATAACACACGGGGACATTAATGTCCCCATAACCCTCCGGCGCGGTGTTAAACAAGGGGACCCTCTATCCCCACTATTGTTTAACTTGGTGATGGAACCGCTATTGCTCGAGCTGGAGGGCCAGCCCGGGTACGATTTAAACGAGACGTCGCAGGTCTCTTGTCTGGCGTTCGCGGATGACCTCATCCTTGTAGCAAGCGACGTACCACGCGCCAGACACCTCCTGTCACTAACTCAAGATTATCTCGCTAATCTTGGGATGACAGTCTCAGCTCCGAAGAGTCGCTCCTTCGAAATTAAGAGGGCAGGAGGATCGTACGTCATAGACAATCCCGGGCTGGAAATCGGTGGGGTTGGGATTCCTCACGTTGGTGCGGGGGAATCCATAACATATCTCGGGATGAAGATCTCACCCTGGGATGGGCTTGACACCCGCCTCGTTGTAAAAGACCTGGATGGGTGCATCACCCGTTTGAAACGTTTAGCCCTAAAACCCCACCAAAAGGTGGAGTTGCTTACCACCTACCTAGTCCCTCATTACACCTACCAACTGGTCATGGGCCTTACCCCTATGACACAGTGGAAGGACATTGATCGTAGCCTTCGGGTTGCGGTCAAAGAGATATTACATCTTCCGGCCTCTACTGCGGACGGTTTACTGTACGCCAGCAGGAGGGACGGGGGACTAGGTATACCGAAATTGGAGATCACCTCGGTGTCCACAATTTTGAAGGCGGGGATCGGTTTCATAAGCAACCCCGATCCTGTGATGAAAGCTCTTGCCGACACGGGTCACCTCAATCGTAGATTGGGGAAGTTGGCGGCGGCATGCCGACTTAATTGGCCTGTAGAATCCGTTAAGGATATAGATAGATGGAAAG
>OZ012669.1:28253485-28268485 GCA_963942505.1 Lordithon lunulatus
GACATGTATCACTCGGGGGGGTGAGTCTGCACAAGATTCGGCGGAATACTGGGCCGGTCGACAAACAGCCGACGAATATGTGCCAATCCCTGGTTAATGTGTATCAAGAAGGGCGCCCGGGGCTCGCTACTACGCCGACGGGAGCCATTACAGTGGCCGGGGCGCTCGCCTTACTAGCGGCTGGAGACGGGCGGCAAGAACGTTAGCCCGGCAACCCCGCCTGGTAACACCGCGTGCCGTTGTCAATCTTTTGTCTGGCGACGGTTTTTCGGTGATCGGACGGGCCGGACCGTTCGATGCACCACCCACGGCTAGTCCCGCCGCCGTTCGATGCACCACCAACGCCTTGTTGCGATTAATTCCTCTCTATATTTAATGTGAAGTCGGAGAAAAGTAGCCATAGAGCCGGGACGATGGCGCGATACGCCGCGACATGTATCACTCGGGGGGGGTGAGTCTGCACAAGATTCGGCGGAATACTGGGCCGGTCGACAAACAGCCGACGAATATGTGCCAATCCCTGGTTAATGTGTATCAAGAAGGGCGCCCGGGGCTCGCTACTACGCCGACGGGAGCCATTACAGTGGCCGGGGCGCTCGCTTTACTAGCGGCTGGAGACGGGCGGCAAGAACGTTAGCCCGGCAACCCCGCCTGGTAACACCGCGTGCCGTTCTCAATCTTTTGTCTGGCGACGGTTTTTCGGTGATCGGACGGGCCGGACCGTTCGATGCACCACCCACGGCTAGTCCCGCCGCCGTTCGATGCACCACCAACGCCTTGTTGTGATTAATTCCTCTCTATATTTAATGTGAAGTCGGAGAAAAGTAGCCATAGAGCCGGGACGATGGCGCGATACGCCGCGACATGTATCACTCGGGGGGGTGAGTCTGCACAAGATTCGGCGGAATACTGGGCCGGTCGACAAACAGCCGACGAATATGTGCCAATCCCTGGTTAATGTGTATCAAGAAGGGCGCCCGGGGCTCGCTACTACGCCGACGGGAGCCATTACAGTGGCCGGGGCGCTCGCCTTACTAGCGGCTGGAGACGGGCGGCAAGAACGTTAGCCCGGCAACCCCGCCTGGTAACACCGCGTGCCGTTGTCAATCTTTTGTCTGGCGACGGTTTTTCGGTGATCGGACGGGCCGGACCGTTCGATGCACCACCCACGGCTAGTCCCGCCGCCGTTCGATGCACCACCAACGCCTTGTTGCGATTAATTCCTCTCTATATTTAATGTGAAGTCGGAGAAAAGTAGCCATAGAGCCGGGACGATGGCGCGATACGCCGCGACATGTATCACTCGGGGGGGTGAGTCTGCACAAGATTCGGCGGAATACTGGGCCGGTCGACAAACAGCCGACGAATATGTGCCAATCCCTGGTTAATGTGTATCAAGAAGGGCGCCCGGGGCTCGCTACTACGCCGACGGGAGCCATTACAGTGGCCGGGGCGCTCGCTTTACTAGCGGCTGGAGACGGGCGGCAAGAACGTTAGCCCGGCAACCCCGCCTGGTAACACCGCGTGCCGTTCTCAATCTTTTGTCTGGCGACGGTTTTTCGGTGATCGGACGGGCCGGACCGTTCGATGCACCACCCACGGCTAGTCCCGCCGCCGTTCGATGCACCACCAACGCCTTGTTGTGATTAATTCCTCTCTATATTTAATGTGAAGTCGGAGAAAAGTAGCCATAGAGCCGGGACGATGGCGCGATACGCCGCGACATGTATCACTCGGGGGGGTGAGTCTGCACAAGATTCGGCGGAATACTGGGCCGGTCGACAAACAGCCGACGAATATGTGCCAATCCCTGGTTAATGTGTATCAAGAAGGGCGCCCGGGGCTCGCTACTACGCCGACGGGAGCCATTACAGTGGCCGGGGCGCTCGCCTTACTAGCGGCTGGAGACGGGCGGCAAGAACGTTAGCCCGGCAACCCCGCCTGGTAACACCGCGTGCCGTTGTCAATCTTTTGTCTGGCGACGGTTTTTCGGTGATCGGACGGGCCGGACCGTTCGATGCACCACCCACGGCTAGTCCCGCCGCCGTTCGATGCAGCACCAACGCCTTGTTGCGATTAATTCCTCTCTATATTTAATGTGAAGTCGGAGAAAAGTAGCCATAGAGCCGGGACGATGGCGCGATACGCCGCGACATGTATCACTCGGGGGGGTGAGTCTGCACAAGATTCGGCGGAATACTGGGCCGGTCGACAAACAGCCGACGAATATGTGCCAATCCCTGGTTAATGTGTATCAAGAAGGGCGCCCGGGGCTCGCTACTACGCCGACGGGAGCCATTACAGTGGCCGGGGCGCTCGCTTTACTAGCGGCTGGAGACGGGCGGCAAGAACGTTAGCCCGGCAACCCCGCCTGGTAACACCGCGTGCCGTTCTCAATCTTTTGTCTGGCGACGGTTTTTCGGTGATCGGACGGGCCGGACCGTTCGATGCACCACCCACGGCTAGTCCCGCCGCCGTTCGATGCACCACCAACGCCTTGTTGTGATTAATTCCTCTCTATATTTAATGTGAAGTCGGAGAAAAGTAGCCATAGAGCCGGGACGATGGCGCGATACGCCGCGACATGTATCACTCGGGGGGGTGAGTCTGCACAAGATTCGGCGGAATACTGGGCCGGTCGACAAACAGCCGACGAATATGTGCCAATCCCTGGTTAATGTGTATCAAGAAGGGCGCCCGGGGCTCGCTACTACGCCG
The DNA here is from genome assembly GCA_963942505.1 of Lordithon lunulatus. NCBI lineage: Eukaryota > Metazoa > Arthropoda > Insecta > Coleoptera > Staphylinidae > Lordithon > Lordithon lunulatus. The sequence continues at coordinate 28,256,204 of OZ012669.1, forward strand.
ACGGGAGCCATTACAGTGGCCGGGGCGCTCGCCTTACTAGCGGCTGGAGACGGGCGGCAAGAACGTTAGCCCGGCAACCCCGCCTGGTAACACCGCGTGCCGTTGTCAATCTTTTGTCTGGCGACGGTTTTTCGGTGATCGGACGGGCCGGACCGTTCGATGCACCACCCACGGCTAGTCCCGCCGCCGTTCGATGCACCACCAACGCCTTGTTGCGATTAATTCCTCTCTATATTTAATGTGAAGTCGGAGAAAAGTAGCCATAGAGCCGGGACGATGGCGCGATACGCCGCGACATGTATCACTCGGGGGGGTGAGTCTGCACAAGATTCGGCGGAATACTGGGCCGGTCGACAAACAGCCGACGAATATGTGCCAATCCCTGGTTAATGTGTATCAAGAAGGGCGCCCGGGGCTCGCTACTACGCCGACGGGAGCCATTACAGTGGCCGGGGCGCTCGCTTTACTAGCGGCTGGAGACGGGCGGCAAGAACGTTAGCCCGGCAACCCCGCCTGGTAACACCGCGTGCCGTTCTCAATCTTTTGTCTGGCGACGGTTTTTCGGTGATCGGACGGGCCGGACCGTTCGATGCACCACCCACGGCTAGTCCCGCCGCCGTTCGATGCACCACCAACGCCTTGTTGTGATTAATTCCTCTCTATATTTAATGTGAAGTCGGAGAAAAGTAGCCATAGAGCCGGGACGATGGCGCGATACGCCGCGACATGTATCACTCGGGGGGGTGAGTCTGCACAAGATTCGGCGGAATACTGGGCCGGTCGACAAACAGCCGACGAATATGTGCCAATCCCTGGTTAATGTGTATCAAGAAGGGCGCCCGGGGCTCGCTACTACGCCGACGGGAGCCATTACAGTGGCCGGGGCGCTCGCCTTACTAGCGGCTGGAGACGGGCGGCAAGAACGTTAGCCCGGCAACCCCGCCTGGTAACACCGCGTGCCGTTGTCAATCTTTTGTCTGGCGACGGTTTTTCGGTGATCGGACGGGCCGGACCGTTCGATGCACCACCCACGGCTAGTCCCGCCGCCGTTCGATGCACCACCAACGCCTTGTTGCGATTAATTCCTCTCTATATTTAATGTGAAGTCGGAGAAAAGTAGCCATAGAGCCGGGACGATGGCGCGATACGCCGCGACATGTATCACTCGGGGGGGTGAGTCTGCACAAGATTCGGCGGAATACTGGGCCGGTCGACAAACAGCCGACGAATATGTGCCAATCCCTGGTTAATGTGTATCAAGAAGGGCGCCCGGGGCTCGCTACTACGCCGACGGGAGCCATTACAGTGGCCGGGGCGCTCGCTTTACTAGCGGCTGGAGACGGGCGGCAAGAACGTTAGCCCGGCAACCCCGCCTGGTAACACCGCGTGCCGTTCTCAATCTTTTGTCTGGCGACGGTTTTTCGGTGATCGGACGGGCCGGACCGTTCGATGCACCACCCACGGCTAGTCCCGCCGCCGTTCGATGCACCACCAACGCCTTGTTGTGATTAATTCCTCTCTATATTTAATGTGAAGTCGGAGAAAAGTAGCCATAGAGCCGGGACGATGGCGCGATACGCCGCGACATGTATCACTCGGGGGGGTGAGTCTGCACAAGATTCGGCGGAATACTGGGCCGGTCGACAAACAGCCGACGAATATGTGCCAATCCCTGGTTAATGTGTATCAAGAAGGGCGCCCGGGGCTCGCTACTACGCCGACGGGAGCCATTACAGTGGCCGGGGCGCTCGCCTTACTAGCGGCTGGAGACGGGCGGCAAGAACGTTAGCCCGGCAACCTTGTCCGTGTTATTTCCTCTACATATACTTTTGTAAGTTCGACGATTCGCAGCCCCGTTAACACTAGTGGTTGGCGTTTCGCAGCCGCGGCCGGTGTTTCGCAGCCGGCTCGGCGTTTCGCAGCCATGCCGCGAACTTACCCGCCACAGCCGCTGCTCGTTTATGAATGCAGGATATTTGGACAATGCTGCTACTCAAAATTTAGTATTACATGGACATTTTGAGGGAAACAATAATATAGTTCAGTCTTCTACAACATTTATTGAATCAGATTCAGATATCCCTGCCATACCATGTAAGAGAATAAGACTTTCTAGTATTGAGTCAGATCATAATTATAGTTTACAAATTTCTAAGGTCCTTTATGTGAAATCCATAGTCAAGCCTAAATTTCTAGCCACTAAGGGCAAATATAAATTATCTAGGCAGCAACGTAAGTGCAGAAACTTACAATCTCAAGTTTGTAAACTTCAGAAGAAGTTAGCAATTTGTAGGCAAAATTTATCAACCTTTTCACTTTTAAAGGACCTTAAAGACTTTAGTACAACAGGTGTAATATTTCTTGAAGCACTGTTTAGAAATGTCAGTAAGAACCATCCAACGTTTAAGGGTTTTGTTAAAAAAATTAATTTCAAAATTACATTTGTGTGGACTCAAAGTTATTAGTACTGTATGTGACCAAGGTAGTACTATTCGTGCTGCAGTGTCACAATTAATTTCAGACTCAAGAAATATTACATCTGATGTTTCTTTCTGTGTAAATGAGCATAGAGTGATTTCAATGTTTGACATTCCACACTTACTAAAAAATACAAGAAATGCATTATTATTATTAGTTTTTATTTCTGTGATATAGAATTAAATTTTATTTTGAAAATCTCTTTTATTAGGTTTCCTGATATAGAGTATATTATTCCTGCAAATTCATTGCATTTTTAATATTATATGTATTTAAATGCTAATGAAGTGAAGTTGCAAACAAATATATTTATATGTATGTGTTTTTTGTTTTTTGTATTTAAATGCTAATGAAGTTAGTTAACAGATATATATGTATGTGTTTTCAGCAGTAATGTATCAACTCTTCACACCTATATATTAATAAATATTTTCCAACCTTAAATTTGTTTATTTGTATTTTCCTCCATAATTCATTATTTACAGATAGTTTTAATTTAAATGCAATATTATCACAAATATAACCATAGGCAACCTCATATTCGTCATTAATTTGCTGTTACGCCGCCGGGTCGTTGCGAGCGGTGCTGCAAAGTGTTGCCAACTTTTAACATGGACTTGAACACTCTCTTATAATGCTCTGTGCCATTAACCTATAAATCGTCAGCGGAATGTCTAATGCTTGCCGCATGCGATGAGTTGTTTAATTTTGTTGGTTGTCGGTTAAATTTAAATATTAAAGTATAGTGTTAGTGTTATAGTGAAATTGACACTTGTGACAAACAACGTTGCACCGTTTTTTGATTGATACTGGTAAGTGCTTTCTGAATATTTTAATAAGTGTTAAATATGGCCAAATAATGCACATAATCTATTATCGTTTCTTTTATTGCATGGAACAATTTATAGTTCGTTCTTTATTGAATCTTGTGGCCGTTATGGCCAAATGCCGGAATTTAATATCAATTTCATATAACAGAAATAAAAGCTTTCTACTCGAAACTCAAGTAAAATATAAATTTACATGGCAACTTTAGATGGCTCATATGTTTACCTTTAACTTATCCCTATGTAATCGCTTTTTACAGTGCCGTTGAAGGATATTACCAACATGGGTAAAGTCTACCCATGTCTATTTTGCAAACGCAAAGTCACCCACTTACCTCGGCATTTTCTCACATGCCACCGTGATGAGCCTCGAGTTGTTGCTCTAAATAACCCCAGCTCGCGTAGGTAATCGTTTCATTCATAAACTAATGACTCGTACTATATAAAACGTGTTATTTGCAGACAAATTATGGATTCGCTCAGAGCTGATGGTATTTATGAACATAATATCGGTTGCTCTAACGAGGATGAGTGGATGTTTAAGAGACAAACGCCCGGCCCAAAGCTACCTTGCCCTCAGTGCAAGGAGTATGCGCGTGAGAACTATTTGAGTCGCCATTTTAAATTGCTGCACTCTACGGACAGGTAAAATAATTCTCCAATTCATTCTTGATATTCATGGATGCTAATGTATAATTATAGAATTAGGTACCGCCGCCTAAAGTCCGCATCAGCAGTCCTCCAAGCTACGGCGGTTATTCCGGCCGAAGCCTCAATGATCCTCAAGCGGAGGGTATTTAGCCGTATGAACAGGGACGAGTTGTCTACGACGGCCCAGCACGACCCCTTGATATGCCTTTACGGAAACAGGCTAATCGTAAATTACCTGTCGCAGCCCAACCACGACACCTTGGTATCAACCAAGCTCCGGGAGGTTGCAAAGGTATTAATTTGTGCTCGTCTAATCGAGCCACCTATGCCACATCTAAGTCTTGCCGATCTTATAAGCCCGAGTCACTACGATAGGGTTGTTGATGCCACACGAGTGGCTTCTGGATACAACGAAGAAACTGCGGAATACAGAAGCCCATCATTCGCCTTAAGTGCCGGCTACGCCTTTACAAAAATAGCTCTTTTAGCCAAAGTAAGTCATCTATTATACATCATACGCTAGGGAAACTAACTTCTTTTAAATTCTCTAGACACGAATGATCAAGCAGCGGAAGTCGTATGCCGACATACTAGATTTCCATACTATAATGGACCACGACTGGGGTACCGATATTTCCAAAGCTGCCCTGGAAACACTCAGAAAGAGTAAGTTATTGTCATTTGTACCCAGAATATATAGTATCTAATCCGTTTATTATTTTTCGTAGGAAAATTTGCTAAAGATCACGCCTTACCAAGCACCGATGACATAACAAAGTTCAAGCGCTATTTGGAGCAGCGGGTGGATCGTCTCCACCAGAACATCAATGAGAAAACGTGCTTCATAGCACTGTTGGACACATTACTCGTCTACTTAGTAGTCCTCAATCGCCGTCGGATTGGTGAGATCGAGAGGTTGCTGGTGGACGATTTTTCTCGCCGCTCAAGTATTGACGAAACCAGCGACGAGTTTAAAGCTATGAGCCGTGATGAGCAAATGTCCGCAGTACGATTTTACTATCTAGTAGTCCGTGGAAAGCTAGGCAGGATGGTGCCACTAATTATACGTAAACCCCATGCGGATATTCTGGAATATATGATTCAGCCGGCCAACCGCTTGAGTGCTGACATAAGGGCGAACAGCCAATATGTTTTCGCTGGCCGTGGCGAGAAACCGCGACAAGGTGGGCCAGAGATGAAGAGGTTGGCGGCTGAGGCTGGTGTCAGAAATCCGGAGAAAATGATTAGCACAATTCTTCGGAAGCAGCTGGCTACATCTACAGCGTGGGACGACAAGATGACAGACATGCGGGTGTCGAATGTGGCCAACTTTATGGGTCACAATAAAGATATTCACACCCAGCTTTACAGGCAGTCGGACATGGCCCTTTGCGTTGGGCAGGTGGGCCTTGTCTTAGACCCACTTCTGACAGGAGGGAGTAATGACGACTATACGTTGGTGGAAACTGCGCAGCCTGGTAAGTAACTCTCCTTTAGTAAAGTTGATTGATTGTGTCCCATGTATGTTCGCCCTGCTATATTCGAAAGATATTCTATTGTAATTATTTTATTCATTAGATTCCCCACCCGCTCCGTCTTCAGGCGCTGTAGTTACGGACATTGACACAGACTGCAGCGATGATAACAACCAGGCGGTATCCGAGCCCAAGACCAAAATCACCAGGACAAGATGGACGTCGCAGGAGACAGCTGCACTTATGAGGCATTTTGCCGGCAACATTACGGCGGGCGTAATACCTAAAAAAGCCGAGTCGATAAAATGCCTCGAGGAGGAACCATGTCTGACGGGCCGGACTTGGGTAACTATCAAGGCTCAAGTGAATAACCTTATGTTAAAACATAAACGGACAGGCCTTTGAATTTAGTTAACCACTTTATTTTCGTTTAGTTTGTCTTTGTTAGGACAGCCGATGTTAAAAGAGCCAACGTTCTTTATGTTAATTTGTGGCTATAAAATTGTAAAATAAATGTATGTATAAAAGAGTTTGTTTTTGTTAGGACAGCCGATGTTAAAAAGAACAACATTTTTCATGTTAATTTGTGTCTATACCATTTTAAAATAAATATATGTATAACATGTCACTGTGTTTGTTATTCCCAAATCTATTATCACTTTCTGTTATTTACAATAAAAAAAGCGAGGCGACGACGGGAGCCGGGATAGCGCTGACTACTATGACCCTACCGGAGCGACAGCAGTGGGAAATGTATCACTCACTCCGCGGTGAATCTATGCCCGAAAACGCGTACGATAACCCAGCGTGGTGTCGACAAACAGCCGACGAAAATTTGTTAAAGTCGCCAGAGTATACATCGAATGGATGTTTGAATCGCTGTCGGATCACAAGTACAAGATTTTTCTAGAAATCAACCCTTACGTTTTAATCTGCCAATAACATTTTCAAATCACAAATGACTCATTAATTATTCTATTATTGATTTTTTGCAAAAAATATTTTAATAAAATTTGTTTGCAATAAGAAAGCACACATTTTTGGTAAGCATAAAATTTTCCTAGAAATCAACCCTTACGTTTTAATCGGCAATAATTTTCAAATCACAAATGACTCATTAATTATTCTATTATTGATTTTTTGCAAAAAATATTTTAATAAAATTTGTTTGCAATAAGAAAGCACACATTTTTGGTAAGCATAAAATTTTCCTAGAAATCAACCCTTACGTTGTAATCGGCCAATAATTTTCAAATCACAAATGACTCATTAATTATTCCATTATTGATTTTTTGCAAAAAATATTTTAACAAAATTTGTTTGCAATAATAAAGCACACATTTTTGGTAAGTATAAGATTTTCCTAGAAATCAACCCTTACGTTTTAATCGGCAATAATTTTCAAATCACAAATGACTCATTAATTATTCTATTATTGATTTTTTGCAAAAAATATTTTAATAAAATTTGTTTGCAATAAGAAAGCACACATTTTTGGTAAGCATAAAATTTTCCTAGAAATCAACCCTTACGTTTTAATCGGCCAATAATTTTCAAATCACAAATGACTCATTAATTATTCCATTATTGATTTTTTGCAAAAAATATTTTAACAAAATTTGTTTGCAATAATAAAGCACACATTTTTGGTAAGTATAAGATTTTCCTAGAAATCAACCCTTACGTTTTAATCGGCAATAATTTTCAAATCACAAATGACTCATTAATTATTCTATTATTGATTTTTTGCAAAAAATATTTTAATAAAATTTGTTTGCAATAAGAAAGCACACATTTTTGGTAAGCATAAAATTTTCCTAGAAATCAACCCTTACGTTGTAATCGGCCAATAATTTTCAAATCACAAATGACTCATTAATTATTCCATTATTGATTTTTTGCAAAAAATATTTTAACAAAATTTGTTTGCAATAATAAAGCACACATTTTTGGTAAGTATAAGATTTTCCTAGAAATCAACCCTTACGTTTTAATCGGCAATAATTTTCAAATCACAAATGACTCATTAATTATTCTATTATTGATTTTTTGCAAAAAATATTTTAATAAAATTTGTTTGCAATAAGAAAGCACACATTTTTGGTAAGCATAAAATTTTCCTAGAAATCAACCCTTACGTTGTAATCGGCCAATAATTTTCAAATCACAAATGACTCATTAATTATTCCATTATTGATTTTTTGCAAAAAATATTTTAACAAAATTTGTTTGCAATAATAAAGCACACATTTTTGGTAAGTATAAGATTTTCCTAGAAATCAACCCTTACGTTTTAATCGGCAATAATTTTCAAATCACAAATGACTCATTAATTATTCTATTATTGATTTTTTGCAAAAAATATTTTAATAAAATTTGTTTGCAATAAGAAAGCACACATTTTTGGTAAGCATAAAATTTTCCTAGAAATCAACCCTTACGTTGTAATCGGCCAATAATTTTCAAATCACAAATGACTCATTAATTATTCCATTATTGATTTTTTGCAAAAAATATTTTAACAAAATTTGTTTGCAATAATAAAGCACACATTTTTGGTAAGTATAAGATTTTCCTAGAAATCAACCCTTACGTTTTAATCGGCAATAATTTTCAAATCACAAATGACTCATTAATTATTCTATTATTGATTTTTTGCAAAAAATATTTTAACAAAATTTGTTTGCAATAATAAAGCACACATTTTTGGTAAGTATAAGATTTTCCTAGAAATCAGCCCTTACGATTTAATCGGCCAATAACGTCTGGGCGGGCGCGCGCCGCGCTAGCAACCTGTCGCGCGCGCCGCGCTAGTAACCTGTGTTCAAACTCTTTCCTCTATATGTGTAACGCACGACGCGATGCTGGAGAGAAGACATAGTCCCGGGCGGCAATAGCGGCCTGTTGTGCATCGTATATAAAATCGTCCGAGCTCAAGTCGCAGTGTGCATTGAATGGATGTTTGAATTGAATCGCTGTCTCGGGCGAATATTTCGCATGCCACATAGCCGGCAAAGAAAACGCGCTTTAGAACGAGGAGCTGCCCTCGTCGCGCGGCCGGCCTGTTGTGCATCGTATGTAAAATCGTCCGAGCTCAAGTCGCAGTGTGCATTGAATGGATGTTTGAATTGAATCGCTGTCTCGGGCGAATATTTCGCATGCCACATAGCCGGCAAAGAAAACGCGCTTTAGAGCGAGGAGCTGCCCTAGTCGCGCGGCCGGCCTGTTGTGCATCGTATGTAAAATCGTCCGAGCTCAAGTCGCAGTGTGCATTGAATGGATGTTTGAATTGAATCGCTGTCTCGGGCGAATATTTCGCATGCCACATAGCCGGCAAAGAAAACGCTCTTTAGAACGAGGAGCTGCCCTCGTCGCGCGGCCGGCCTGTTGTGCATCGAATGTAAAATCGTCCGAGCTCAAGTCGCAGTGTGCATTGAAAATGGATGTTTGAATTGAATCGCTGTCTCGGGCGAATATTTCGCATGCCACATAGCCGGCAAAGAAAACGCTCTTTAGAACGAGGAGCTGCCCTCGTCGCGCGGCCGGCCTGTTGTGCATCGAATGTAAAATCGTCCGAGCTCAAGTCGCAGTGTGCATTGAAAATGGATGTTTGAATTGAATCGCTGTCTCGGGCGAATATTTCGCATGCCACATAGCCGGCAAAGAAAACGCGCTTTAGAACGAGGAGCTGCCCTCGTCGCGCGGCCGGCCTGTTGTGCATCGAATGTAAAATCGTCCGAGCTCAAGTCGCAGTGTGCATTGAAAATGGATGTTTGAATTGAATCGCTGTCTCGGGCGAATATTTCGCATGCCACATAGCCGGCAAAGAAAACGCTCTTTAGAACGAGGAGCTGCCCTCGTCGCGCGGCCGGCCTGTTGTGCATCGAATGTAAAATCGTCCGAGCTCAAGTCGCAGTGTGCATTGAAAATGGATGTTTGAATTGAATCGCTGTCTCGGGCGAATATTTCGCATGCCACATAGCCGGCAAAGAAAACGCGCTTTAGAACGAGGAGCTGCCCTCGTCGCGCGGCCGGCCTGTTGTGCATCGAATGTAAAATCGTCCGAGCTCAAGTCGCAGTGTGCATTGAAAATGGATGTTTGAATTGAATCGCTGTCTCGGGCGAATATTTCGCATGCCACATAGCCGGCAAAGAAAACGCGCTTTAGAACGAGGAGCTGCCCTCGTCGCGCGGCCGGCCTGTTGTGCATCGAATGTAAAATCGTCCGAGCTCAAGTCGCAGTGTGCATTGAAAATGGATGTTTGAATTGAATCGCTGTCTCGGGCGAATATTTCGCATGCCACATAGCCGGCAAAGAAAACGCTCTTTAGAACGAGGAGCTGCCCTCGTCGCGCGGCCGGCCTGTTGTGCATCGAATGTAAAATCGTCCGAGCTCAAGTCGCAGTGTGCATTGAAAATGGATGTTTGAATTGAATCGCTGTCTCGGGCGAATATTTCGCATGCCACATAGCCGGCAAAGAAAACGCGCTTTAGAACGAGGAGCTGCCCTCGTCGCGCGGCCGGCCTGTTGTGCATCGTATGTAAAATCGTCCGAGCTCAAGTCGCAGTGTGCATTGAATGGATGTTTGAATTGAATCGCTGTCTCGGGCGAATATTTCGCATGCCACATAGCCGGCAAAGAAAACGCGCTTTAGAACGAGGAGCTGCCCTCGTCGCGCGGCCGGCCTGTTGTGCATCGTATGTAAAATCGTCCGAGCTCAAGTCGCAGTGTGCATTGAATGGATGTTTGAATTGAATCGCTGTCTCGGGCGAATATTTCGCATGCCACATAGCCGGCAAAGAAAACGCGCTTTAGAGCGAGGAGCTGCCCTCGTCGCGCGGCCGGCCTGTTGTGCATCGTATGTAAAATCGTCCGAGCTCAAGTCGCAGTGTGCATTGAATGGATGTTTGAATTGAATCGCTGTCTCGGGCGAATATTTCGCATGCCACATAGCCGGCAAAGAAAACGCTCTTTAGAACGAGGAGCTGCCCTCGTCGCGCGGCCGGCCTGTTGTGCATCGAATGTAAAATCGTCCGAGCTCAAGTCGCAGTGTGCATTGAAAATGGATGTTTGAATTGAATCGCTGTCTCGGGCGAATATTTCGCATGCCACATAGCCGGCAAAGAAAACGCTCTTTAGAACGAGGAGCTGCCCTCGTCGCGCGGCCGGCCTGTTGTGCATCGAATGTAAAATCGTCCGAGCTCAAGTCGCAGTGTGCATTGAAAATGGATGTTTGAATTGAATCGCTGTCTCGGGCGAATATTTCGCATGCCACATAGCCGGCAAAGAAAACGCGCTTTAGAACGAGGAGCTGCCCTCGTCGCGCGGCCGGCCTGTTGTGCATCGAATGTAAAATCGTCCGAGCTCAAGTCGCAGTGTGCATTGAAAATGGATGTTTGAATTGAATCGCTGTCTCGGGCGAATATTTCGCATGCCACATAGCCGGCAAAGAAAACGCTCTTTAGAACGAGGAGCTGCCCTCGTCGCGCGGCCGGCCTGTTGTGCATCGAATGTAAAATCGTCCGAGCTCAAGTCGCAGTGTGCATTGAAAATGGATGTTTGAATTGAATCGCTGTCTCGGGCGAATATTTCGCATGCCACATAGCCGGCAAAGAAAACGCGCTTTAGAACGAGGAGCTGCCCTCGTCGCGCGGCCGGCCTGTTGTGCATCGAATGTAAAATCTGATCGCCGAAACGGAAATCGGGCGTCCGATACAACCAGCCGCTCAGGCCTTCGTACCTGTGGTCGCCTGGGCGGGCGCGCTCCATGCTAGCAACGTCTGTTAAGAATCGTTCCTCTATACATGGGAGGACAGTACAACACGAGTTGGCTGATCCTTTCGGCTGTTGTGGTCGGCGACGTGGCTCCTATGTTGCAGGAATGTAATTTTAGAATGCTACGAACCGTTTCCGCAAATTAAAAAATATTGAACACTTAGAGCTGAGTAAGAGATGGGGACGACGACGAAGAAAAGTGTTGTAATGTTTGGATGTGCGGTGGTGTGGTGTTTTCTCGGCCAGACTGTGCTGTTTCTACTCTTAGACGATTTCGATTTTTAAAATTGAATCTGAAGGTGAGATACATCGAGCTCTGTGCAGTGCGTACGCCCGCCTGTCCGCCCACTTACACACCTGTCGTCGTCCCATTGATAGAGTTCCTTAACTGGGCTCTCCAAAAAATAAAACAAATGCGAGTTGCGTCCGATGCGTCTTGCCTCCGGTACTTAATCGGGGCTAAGGTTGTCGTCGGCACTCGTACGACACGAGTTGGTTGATCCTCTCGGCTGTTGTGGTCGGCGACGTGGCTCCTATGTTGCAGGAATGTAATTTTAGAATGCTACGAACCGTTTCCGCAAATTAAAAAATATTGAACACTTAGAGCTGAGTAAGAGATGGGGACGACGACGAAGAAAAGTGTTGTAATGTTTGGATGTGCGGTGGTGTGGTGTTTTCTCGGCCAGACTGTGCTGTTTCTACTCTTAGACGATTTCGATTTTTAAAATTGAATCTGAAGGTGAGATACATCGAGCTCTGTGCAGTGCGTACGCCCGCCTGTCCGCCCACTTACACACCTGTCGTCGTCCCATTGATAGAGTTCCTTAACTGGGCTCTCCAAAAAATAAAACAAATGCGAGTTGCGTCCGATGCGTCTTGCCTCCGGTACTTAATCGGGGCTAAGGTTGTCGTCGGCACTCGTACGACACGAGTTGGTTGATCCTCTCGGCTGTTGTGGTCGGCGACGTGGCTCCTATGTTGCAGGAATGTAATTTTAGAATGCTACGAACCGTTTCCGCAAATTAAAAAATATTGAACACTTAGAGCTGAGTAAGAGATGGGGACGACGACGAAG
>OZ012669.1:28273485-28278485 GCA_963942505.1 Lordithon lunulatus
ACGCTCGACGGTATAACACGATGGCGCGGGGCCGCGACCTAGTTCGCGTCCGGCCCGTCGCTGGCGCGGACGGTAACCTGGCGGTCGGACCTAGTGCCGACTCCGGGCCCGCCCGCCCGCTGGCGGCGGTGACCTCGGACAGACTCCGATTACACGCCGGTCGGCGACGCTATAGCTTTGGGTACTTTCAGGACCCGTCTTGAAACACGGACCAAGGAGTCTAGCATGTGCGCGAGTCATTGGGACTTATGCGAAACCTAAAGGCGAAATGAAAGTGAAGGCACGCGCTCGTTCGCGTGCCGTGGGAGCAGGGGTCGGGCGCTCGCGCCCGGCCACGCACTCCCGGGGCGTCTCGTTCTCATTGCGAGAAGAGGCGCACCCAGAGCGTACACGCTGGGACCCGAAAGATGGTGAACTATGCCTGGTCAGGACGAAGTCAGGGGAAACCCTGATGGAGGTCCGTAGCGATTCTGACGTGCAAATCGATCGTCGGAACTGGGTATAGGGGCGAAAGACTAATCGAACCATCTAGTAGCTGGTTCCCTCCGAAGTTTCCCTCAGGATAGCTGGCGCTCGCCGTGTGCGAGTCTCATCCGGTAAAGCGAATGATTAGAGGCATTGGGGTCGAAACGGCCTCAACCTATTCTCAAACTTTAAATGGGTGAGATCTCCGGCTTGCTTGAATATGCAATTGCGTGAAGCCGCGAGATTTTGGATCAGAGTGCCAAGTGGGCCACTTTTGGTAAGCAGAACTGGCGCTGTGGGATGAACCAAACGCCGAGTTAAAGCGCCTAAATCGACGCTTATGGGATACCATGAAAGGCGTTGGTAACTTAAGGCAGCAGGTCGGTGGCCATGGAAGTCGGAATCCGCCAAGGAGTGTGTAACAACTCACCTGCCGAAGTTACTAGCCCTGAAAATGGATGGCGCTGAAGCGTCGTGCTTATACTCGGCCGTCAGCGGCATGTGCGGCCGGCCGCGCGCCTCGGCGCGTGTGCCGGCCATGAAGCCCTGACGAGTAGGAGGGTCGCGGCGGTGCGCGCAGAAGGACTGGCCGTGGGGCCGTCTGGAGCCGCCGTCGGTGCAGATCTTGGTGGTAGTAGCAAATACTCCAGCGAGGCCCTGGAGGACTGACGTGGAGAAGGGTTTCGTGTGAACAGCCGTTGCACACGAGTCAGTCGATCCTAAGCCCTAGGCTAATGCCGATGTCGATGTTGGTGTATCGTTGAACGGATGTGCAAGTCTGTGACGTACATTACGCACCCGTCGGGCGAAAGGGAATCCGGTTCCTATTCCGGAACCCGGCAGCGGAACCGTTAATAAGTCGGGCCCTCGCAAGAGAGTTCGTCGGGGCAACCCAAAAGGACCTGGAGACGCCGTCGGGAGATCCGGGAAGAGTTTTCTTTTCTGCATGAGCGTTCGAGTTCCATGGAATCCTCTAGCAGGGAGATATGGTTTGGAACGCGAAGAGCACCGCAGTTGCGGCGGTGTCCGGATCTTCCCCTCGGACCTTGAAAATTCAGGAGAGGGCCACGTGGAGGTGTCCTGCCGGTTCGTACCCATATCCGCAGCAGGTCTCCAAGGTGAAGAGCCTCTAGTCGATAGAATAATGTAGGTAAGGGAAGTCGGCAAATTGGATCCGTAACTTCGGGATAAGGATTGGCTCTGAGGATCGGGGCGTGTCGGGCTTGGTCGGGAAGTGGGTCACGGCTGACGAGCCGGGCCTGGGCGAGGTGATGCGGGGCGCGTTCGCGCGCGCCCCGACGACCCGAGCTCGGTCCCGTGCCTTGGCCTCCCGCGGAACTTCCTTGCTGCGAGGCCCAGTCCGCTTAGCGGGTCGCCTTCGCGGGCGGCCCGCGGCGCTGGTGTCCTCTTCGGCCGCCATTCAACGGTCAGCTCAGAACTGGCACGGACTGGGGGAATCCGACTGTCTAATTAAAACAAAGCATTGCGATGGCCCCAGCGGGTGTTGACGCAATGTGATTTCTGCCCAGTGCTCTGAATGTCAACGTGAAGAAATTCAAGCAAGCGCGGGTAAACGGCGGGAGTAACTATGACTCTCTTTTGGGTGTGGTGAGAGTATCAAGTGTAGGTTGCACACCAAGACTCAGAGTGAACACTGTGTATACAAGTGACATCCCTGTGTTTTGTCCTCACTGGTCTCTAAGTTCGATCGTCTGCCTCCTCGTGGCACACCTGGACCCGGTTATATTCAACATAGCCGGGAATAACCAAAGACGAAGAGCGACCTGGGGTGGAGGTAGGTGCGGGTACGACATTTAGGTGTCGTCCTACCCCGCGTTATTTAACCCCCGCCTTCTACCAGAACAACTAAAGGTAGTCGGAATGAATTCGGGCAAATCCGCGGCTGATCCCAAGGGAGCCCGCAGCCAAACCCGGCCAGGGATGGCCGGAGGAACGAAAGGGGCACCCAAGGCACCAAACTCAAACATGGGGGAAGGGAAAATTATCCCGACCTCTGGGTGCCCCAGCTCAATGAGCAATATAGAAGGAGAGGTCGCTGAAGTGGCAGCAGCACCCCTCGCGGGAACCAGTAAGGCAATAGTGGCGAGATGTGCCAAGTGTGGCAGGGGCTACGCGACTAAGTCGGGCCTATTGAAGCATTCCAGGACCTGTGGTACGAACACCCGCACGTTGTGCAACCACTGTCCCCAGTCCTTCGCATCTTATGCGTCGGTGCGTCTGCACGAGAGGCAGGCCCACCCAGCCCTTTATATGGAGGAGCTCGAAGCTGCACTGCCCCCCTCTGACTCCGATTTGCTGACCAAACTGGCCAACATTGAGGCCAGGAGCAAGCAGGGGGGAGCATTTGTAGCCGAAATGGCAAATGTGACCGGTCTGACAAAAGACCAGGTCAGGCATAGGCGGGAGAAGCCGGAGTACCAGGAGTATCTCCGGGCGGCAAAGGAAAAAGTTCGGGAGACGGCCAAATCATTCTTCGCTGTGGGGAAGGCCACCGAACGACTCCGAAAAACATCTACAGGCTCCACCAAGCCAAACCCGCCTATGCCGCAAGCGACCAGCAAGATCGTCGTTGCAACCAGCAGCTCACGGCCAGTAAGACCGGCCGCCGCTCCTCCTCCGAGGGTCAGGATTCACTCGGTCACCATTTTACCACCATCGACCGAGCGGCTCGCCCCCTCATCCTTAACAACTAGCAGTACCCTGGGCACGGCAGGGTCTGTAACCCCTCCCACTCCTTCGCCATCAGCATCAACATCTTTGCCATCCACTCCTGCCGCAATCAAACGTAGACCGTCGTCGTCCCCGGTTGGGCAGCCAGGACCAAAGCTCCCTCCCAGGAGCCTGAAGGCCCCTCTAAACGTCCCTAGAGGTGGCATTATCACTACTGGCAGCCAGCCACATACCACCTTGGCTATAACTGGGCAGAAAAGACGACCCTCCTCCTCACCCGTAGCCGCACGGGCGGAGGTGAAGCGATGCTGCGCAAGTCAACCCATTCCTGTACGGCGCTCAACGGTACCGGCTGTTCCGACTGCCGGCAACAAGCTGGAGAGTGAACCGGGGGCAGGTATATTCAGATACCACCTGGAAGCGTTAGCAAGGTGGAGTAGCGACGCTGACTTGCGCGGCCTCGTTGTTGCGGCCCTTGATCTCCCCGACGAAAGTTTCGCCGACTTTCTGGACAGATGGTGCACTAGGAGGTTCGCCAAGGCGAAGCCTCCTCCCAGCGGTCGCGCTCATGGGCCGGCACGAGCTGCTGGGATTAACGGCCCCCAAACCAGCAGGGCGCGTAAGGCTTCTGCCTTCAAGAAGGCGCAGGACCTGTATGGCAAAAACAGGAGCGCCCTGGTGGATAAGATCCTTTCGGGGAAGCCCCTCCTTGAGGAGGAAGTGCTACCGTCGGTTCGGGAGGTCGACGAATTGTACCGTGGGATACTCGAATCCCCATCCCCCCCTGATCCCCATCCCATACTGCACCATAAGATCTCGGATCGGACATTCTACCCGATCTCTGCTGGAGAAATCACTCACGCTAGAAGCGCCTGGAGTATTTCGGCCCCCGGCTGTGATGGCGTCCGAGTGGCGGACGTGAAGAGAATGGGTGTGGAGGTGTTGGAGGTCTTCTTCAATTGCGTCCTGTTTCGGCGCGTTATCCCGAAGGCATGGAGAAGTCTTCGGACAACTCTGGTCCCGAAGGATGGCGACCGAGCAAGGGCAACCAACTGGCGGCCGATCACGATAGGGTCGGCCTTTCAGCGACTAATGCACCGCGTCATTGCTAGCCGTCTGGCAGACGCGGTGTCCATGAATATGAACCAGCGAGGTTTTGTAAAGGGGATGGACGGCACCCTTTGCAATTCGCTGGTTCTCGACCATTACATAAGGTCACGAACTAACCGTGGCCAGTCGCTGAATGTGGTTGCCCTGGACGTGAGGAAGGCTTTTGACACCGTGTCGCACGAATCGGTGAGGCGGGCCTTGGAACGCCATTCCATCGATTCTGGTATGAGTGACTTCCTTCAGAAGTCACTGGTCAGCTCCACCACCACCATCAAGGTGGGGCAAGTGTGTACGGAGTCTGTTAGGATTTGTAGGGGAGTGAAACAGGGCGATCCGTTGAGTCCCCTTATCTTCAACATGATTATTGACGAGCTTCTGGATGGGTTGGAGGGTCTCAACTCGGGCGGTACCATCGCCCCGGGTGTGAAATGCTCGGCTATGGCGTTTGCGGACGACTTAGTCCTGCTGCAGGATAGCGATGTGGGCGTACCTGTTGCGTTGAGGTACACGGAGTCATTCTTCAAGGCAAGGGGAATGCTCCTGAACCCGGCTAAGTCGGTCTGCCTCAGTGCCGCCACACTGGGGCACAAGACCGTCTTTAGAACATCTGTCGGGTTCAGGATAGGAGGCTCCAAGTTGACGGTCGTTGGTGCCATCAACAGTTTTAAGTACCTTGGACACCATTTCAACGCAACGGGAATCATGCGCCCCACACTCGCGAACCTGCCCACATG
>OZ012669.1:28285985-28290985 GCA_963942505.1 Lordithon lunulatus
CCCCATGGGCTCACCACTTTTAGCTGACATCTTTATGTGCCATCTTGAGAAACAAATTGTCAAGTCAAAACTTGCAGACATTCACATTACATTCACGTTTTGGTACATATATGTAGATGACATACTTGCCGGTTTTCTCGATACCCCCGGACGGTTAAAAATGTTCCTAAACTTTATAAACTATTTTCACCCTAAAATTAAATTCACCGTTGAAATAGAAAAGAACAATAGAATTTCTTAGATCTAGCAATTACAATAACGCCATCAACATACAGTCCACATATTCTGGAATTAATATACCTAACAATTCCAATCATCCATTATTTCACAAACTACTCAATGGTTCATAGAGTCTACACAGTACCACTTTCCCAAACAGATCTCGAGTGAAATTAAAAATATCAAAACCATCGCCGTGAATAACGGATTCTGCACAAAACCAAATTGACAAAATCTTTCATCGGAAATATAGACAGTTAGCAATTAAAATGATCTATCCCGTTATACCCGCACCAACACGAATCTTTGCCTCGTTAACTTTTTTCGGACCAATTTCAGTGAAAATAGAAAATATTCTCGCATCAAACAGTCTTAAAGTAGCCTTCCCAGCCCCCTCAAATCTACTCTACTGTTCAACTCTAAAGACCACCAGCCCTCTTCCTCAAAATCAGGAGTTTATCAATTGAAATGTTCCGAGTGTATTGGTGTGTATGTGGATCAAACTGGTCGTAACTTTGAAAAACGATATAACGAACATTATTCCTCATTTAAACTCGGCAATACTACCTCAACTTTCGCGAACCACTGTTTAAATACCGACCACCCGATTCCCTTCAGATCTTGCACTACGCAGAGAAAGGGAGAAAATTAACATTATTAGAATTACTGGATATTTATAAATTACGTAAGCAAAACAATGTGGAGATTCTTAATAACCAGCTTTACCTAGTATATACACCACTATTTAAATGTATCCCGTTAGTACAGAATTGTAATCAGCTATAAATTATTATTACTCTTATTATTATTATATTTTTCAATAATTTATTTTTCCCCTTTTCTTATATCACTGTATTATTTTTATTTATTATTATATATCATGTATCATACATACACATACACTATTTGAATTTAAATTTGATTCTACTTCATGCATTCGTAATTCAATATATTTATTCTCTTATTCTTTTTATGTACCAATTCTTTATTTAATTTTTTATATACTGTTTCTTTGTTTTTGTTTTATAGTAGCTTTATTTTTTTCCTTTTATTTTATATATTGTTATTTCATTTTTTATATATTCTTTTACACCTTAAAAATTGGAAAACCCGCTGCGGGAATTATTTTGTAACCATTAGTGTTTACACGGTAATACCCGAGGGTTGAGTTTTCCTCCTTATTTGGTCTTACATGTCTATATAGTTTTTCTTTTATGTTTATTTTTATTGCTGCTCAATTATATACTATGTATTCATGTTTGTAAACTTATATTAGCGCGCACGTTCATTTGTACCTTCAGTCCTCGGGAAAAACTTGATAATGTCTTCGCTTAGGCGAGCCTAGTTGTTTTAAACAATTAAACAAGTGGTAAAAAACATAGTAGTTTTATTCATCTCCTTTATCAATTGTTTTGATTGTTTCTAGCGATTGAAATTTGAACTAATATTTCTATGGCGTTATTTAAACCTGTCCACCAAACATATGATCTGACAATATTTTTTGTTCGAACTATTCCCATATGTGATTAATGCAGTTCTTTTAATATCTTATTTCTTAAACTTGCAGCAATAACAATTCTTTTAATATCTTATTTCTTAAACTTGCAGGAATAACAATTTTATGACCCAATAATATACAATTATTTTTACACGTTAAACATTGTTCATGTAAAAGTATGGTTTATATATATCGTTTCCTCTTCAAATTTCTTATTCATTGGTAAACGTGATAAACCATCGGCATTATTTTTCTTTGAATCAACATATTCAATATGATAATCGTAATCGGTTTTCTTCCATTAATGAAATTTCCTTTCCTGGACTAAATATAGCAAATAACGGCTTTTTATCAGTAACTAATTTACGATGGATTAAATACTGAAATTTTGACATTCCAAATATGATACTTAATGCTTCTTTTTCTATTTGCGAATACCGTGACTGCGTATCGGATAAGATTCTGGATGCATATTCGATCGGTCTCTCCTTCCAGTTTTCATAAATATGTGAGATTACTGCTTCCACTCCATAAGCTGATGTATCTACAGTATGCTTTACCGGAAATTCCGGGTTGTAATAAAGTAATAATTTTGATGATTTCAAAATATTTTTAATTTCAGCAAACGATTGCTCACAACTTTTTGACCATATATATTTTGCATTAACATTAACATTAAATTGTATAATAGTTTTAACCAACTGGAACTGTTTGGTATGAATTTATGATAATAATTTACCATTCCTAAAAATGAGTTAAGTTCTGTGCTATTTTTCGGTCTTGGAGCTTTAGTAATTGCTTCTATTTTATTATCACAAGTGTGAAGTCGTTGCTCATCGATAATATATCCTAAATAGTCTATACTTTTCTAAAAAAAATATATTTGTAATTTTTTATTGCCAAATTATATTTTAATAATCTATTACGTACTTCTTTTAATCTATTATAATGCTCAGATCTATGCCTCCCTGTAATTAGAATATCGTCTAAAAAACATACTACTCCAGGACTCCAGGAAGATGTAACATTACTTCCATTATCTTTGGAAAGTTTGCAGGTCCACATGATACTCCGTACGACAAACGAGTATACATAAAAATACCTATGTGTGTACTAATGGAAATTAAATTCATTGAATTACTATCTAAACTTACTTGTTGATAAACCTGTGACAGATCTATTTTTGAAAATTCAACACCTTGTAATTTTACAAATAATTCATTGTATATATACGCGGTAAAGAATATTTATCAAGCAATAATGTTGGATTAAATGTTATTTTGTAATCACCACAAATGCTATACTTCCATCTTTTTTTAAATAGGAACTATTGGTGTACCCCAATCAGAATATTCAACTGGCTTTAAAATATTTAATTGTACTAGTCATTTAATTTCCTTTTCAACTTTTTCTTTCACGATGGGTATTGTCCTTGGCTTATAGAATTTTAGTACTGCTTTAACGTTTGGAAATACCTTCTTAAATTCCTGTTCTAAGCTTTCTATGATTGCATTTACGGGCACAATATTATTTTAACGTCTACTTTCTTTATGCTTAGATTAAATTTCGAGAAAAAATCTCGTCCTAACAATGGAGCTAAACCATTTTTAATTATAAAAACTTGTGAAGGTTTAATATTACCCTTATATTCCACATTTAATACTATATATCCTACTGGGATCATCTTATTGCCCGTATAATTTAATAAATATTTTTCTGTACTGTAAATAGTTTTATCTTTAAAATATTTCTTTTGCATATTCTCCAAAAAACACTCGCGCCCGTATCTAATACCAAGGAAAACTTTCTATTATCTATTTTAACAACAATATCAATTGCGTTTGACCTATTGCTGTCTTTAATTCCGCACATTTCGCACATATATTTGCGAAACGACAATAGTCATTTGTCTTACCGCAAACTCTACATCTGCGCTGTTAATTGTAGTGCTGCGCATGCGGCTCCTACTTAAAATGGCGCTGGATTTTCCGTGACGTGGCTCCCCCGGCTTTTGACTTTTGTTGTCCCAACCCTGGTTGATATTCTGTAGTAATTGGTGTTGGGGTGTAAAAGAGCGGTGATAGTATAGATCGTAGTATTTGCATCAGCAATATAATTATGGTTGCTATTGTTTATAACAATAGTATCAGAGTATTTTGTTGTTGATGGTAATTAACTGAAGGGCGAAGGGGTTATTGATGAGCCCATGCTTACGGATAATCTGGTAGACAAATGGCATCCGTTGGTCTATCTCGTACGGTCTCGGCCGCCAATGACAAAGTCCCAACTTCCGACGAGAAGTCGAACTCAATACTTCTCAAAAAGATATAACATGCTCAAATGCAAACTCTTCTGCTGCTGCTCCCGGTATTAATCATATTTACTTCCGCGATTCTGAACTTATCTCCAAGGCCTGCCGGACAAGAAAAAAGCCCCTCCCCAGTGATCGTCCACTCGAAGGAGAACTATTGCGCGATTGTCCGCCAAATCCATATTAACGAGTCCGTTTCCACCCGGAGACTCCTAACGACTACAATATCCCAAATAGGTGCAAAGTACCACACCTGTACCCTGCTGGAACAAAGACTGCCGCGAATCACCACACGTACGGTGATTCACGAAAACCCGAATCAATGAAAACGATGTTCTCCGTGATAGTAACGTACGATGTATGGGCCGGCAACATAACGTACATGACGTTTAATTGTCGCTCCCCAACATTTTAAACGAAATTTTACGCGATTTCGTTAATTTAATATCCGAGTGTGCTATAGATGCGTCTTGCCTCCGGTACTTAATCGGGGCTAAGGTTGTCGTCGGCACTCGTACGACACGAGTTGGTTGATCCTCTCGGCTGTTGTGGTCGGCGACGTGGCTCCTATGTTGCAGGAATGTAATTTTAGAATGCTACGAACCGTTTCCGCAAATTAAAAAATATTGAACACTTAGAGCTGAGTAAGAGATGGGGACGACGACGAAGAAAAGTGTTGTAATGTTTGGATGTGCGGTGGTGTGGTGTTTTCTCGGCCAGACTGTGCTGTTTCTACTCTTAGACGATTTCGATTTTTAAAATTGAATCTGAAGGTGAGATACATCGAGCTCTGTGCAGTGCGTACGCCCGCCTGTCCGCCCACTTACACACCTGTCGTCGTCCCATTGATAGAGTTCCTTAACTGGGCTCTCCAAAAAATAAAACAAATGCGAGTTGCGTCCGATGCGTCTTGCCTCCGGTACTTAATCGGGGCTAAGGTTGTCGTCGGCACTCGTACGACACGAGTTGGTT
>OZ012669.1:28295985-28300985 GCA_963942505.1 Lordithon lunulatus
CCTCGTCGCGAACGCGTGCACTTCTCCCCTAGTAGGACGTCGCGACCCGTTGGGCGCCGGCCTGAGGCCCCCGGTGGAGCCCGTGTGGGGTGCGGTTTGCGCCGCCCCCCTCCGGACCCGGGGTGTTCCCAGCCGGCACGCTCGACGGTATAACACGATGGCGCGGGGCCGCGACCTAGTTCGCGTCCGGCCCGTCGCTGGCGCGGACGGTAACCTGGCGGTCGGACCTAGTGCCGACTCCGGGCCCGCCCGCCCGCTGGCGGCGGTGACCTCGGACAGACTCCGATTACACGCCGGTCGGCGACGCTATAGCTTTGGGTACTTTCAGGACCCGTCTTGAAACACGGACCAAGGAGTCTAGCATGTGCGCGAGTCATTGGGACTTATGCGAAACCTAAAGGCGAAATGAAAGTGAAGGCACGCGCTCGTTCGCGTGCCGTGGGAGCAGGGGTCGGGCGCTCGCGCCCGGCCACGCACTCCCGGGGCGTCTCGTTCTCATTGCGAGAAGAGGCGCACCCAGAGCGTACACGCTGGGACCCGAAAGATGGTGAACTATGCCTGGTCAGGACGAAGTCAGGGGAAACCCTGATGGAGGTCCGTAGCGATTCTGACGTGCAAATCGATCGTCGGAACTGGGTATAGGGGCGAAAGACTAATCGAACCATCTAGTAGCTGGTTCCCTCCGAAGTTTCCCTCAGGATAGCTGGCGCTCGCCGTGTGCGAGTCTCATCCGGTAAAGCGAATGATTAGAGGCATTGGGGTCGAAACGGCCTCAACCTATTCTCAAACTTTAAATGGGTGAGATCTCCGGCTTGCTTGAATATGCAATTGCGTGAAGCCGCGAGATTTTGGATCAGAGTGCCAAGTGGGCCACTTTTGGTAAGCAGAACTGGCGCTGTGGGATGAACCAAACGCCGAGTTAAAGCGCCTAAATCGACGCTTATGGGATACCATGAAAGGCGTTGGTAACTTAAGGCAGCAGGTCGGTGGCCATGGAAGTCGGAATCCGCCAAGGAGTGTGTAACAACTCACCTGCCGAAGTTACTAGCCCTGAAAATGGATGGCGCTGAAGCGTCGTGCTTATACTCGGCCGTCAGCGGCATGTGCGGCCGGCCGCGCGCCTCGGCGCGTGTGCCGGCCATGAAGCCCTGACGAGTAGGAGGGTCGCGGCGGTGCGCGCAGAAGGACTGGCCGTGGGGCCGTCTGGAGCCGCCGTCGGTGCAGATCTTGGTGGTAGTAGCAAATACTCCAGCGAGGCCCTGGAGGACTGACGTGGAGAAGGGTTTCGTGTGAACAGCCGTTGCACACGAGTCAGTCGATCCTAAGCCCTAGGCTAATGCCGATGTCGATGTTGGTGTATCGTTGAACGGATGTGCAAGTCTGTGACGTACATTACGCACCCGTCGGGCGAAAGGGAATCCGGTTCCTATTCCGGAACCCGGCAGCGGAACCGTTAATAAGTCGGGCCCTCGCAAGAGAGTTCGTCGGGGCAACCCAAAAGGACCTGGAGACGCCGTCGGGAGATCCGGGAAGAGTTTTCTTTTCTGCATGAGCGTTCGAGTTCCATGGAATCCTCTAGCAGGGAGATATGGTTTGGAACGCGAAGAGCACCGCAGTTGCGGCGGTGTCCGGATCTTCCCCTCGGACCTTGAAAATTCAGGAGAGGGCCACGTGGAGGTGTCCTGCCGGTTCGTACCCATATCCGCAGCAGGTCTCCAAGGTGAAGAGCCTCTAGTCGATAGAATAATGTAGGTAAGGGAAGTCGGCAAATTGGATCCGTAACTTCGGGATAAGGATTGGCTCTGAGGATCGGGGCGTGTCGGGCTTGGTCGGGAAGTGGGTCACGGCTGACGAGCCGGGCCTGGGCGAGGTGATGCGGGGCGCGTTCGCGCGCGCCCCGACGACCCGAGCTCGGTCCCGTGCCTTGGCCTCCCGCGGAACTTCCTTGCTGCGAGGCCCAGTCCGCTTAGCGGGTCGCCTTCGCGGGCGGCCCGCGGCGCTGGTGTCCTCTTCGGCCGCCATTCAACGGTCAGCTCAGAACTGGCACGGACTGGGGGAATCCGACTGTCTAATTAAAACAAAGCATTGCGATGGCCCCAGCGGGTGTTGACGCAATGTGATTTCTGCCCAGTGCTCTGAATGTCAACGTGAAGAAATTCAAGCAAGCGCGGGTAAACGGCGGGAGTAACTATGACTCTCTTTTGGGTGTGGTGAGAGTATCAAGTGTAGGTTGCACACCAAGACTCAGAGTGAACACTGTGTATACAAGTGACATCCCTGTGTTTTGTCCTCACTGGTCTCTAAGTTCGATCGTCTGCCTCCTCGTGGCACACCTGGACCCGGTTATATTCAACATAGCCGGGAATAACCAAAGACGAAGAGCGACCTGGGGTGGAGGTAGGTGCGGGTACGACATTTAGGTGTCGTCCTACCCCGCGTTATTTAACCCCCGCCTTCTACCAGAACAACTAAAGGTAGTCGGAATGAATTCGGGCAAATCCGCGGCTGATCCCAAGGGAGCCCGCAGCCAAACCCGGCCAGGGATGGCCGGAGGAACGAAAGGGGCACCCAAGGCACCAAACTCAAACATGGGGGAAGGGAAAATTATCCCGACCTCTGGGTGCCCCAGCTCAATGAGCAATATAGAAGGAGAGGTCGCTGAAGTGGCAGCAGCACCCCTCGCGGGAACCAGTAAGGCAATAGTGGCGAGATGTGCCAAGTGTGGCAGGGGCTACGCGACTAAGTCGGGCCTATTGAAGCATTCCAGGACCTGTGGTACGAACACCCGCACGTTGTGCAACCACTGTCCCCAGTCCTTCGCATCTTATGCGTCGGTGCGTCTGCACGAGAGGCAGGCCCACCCAGCCCTTTATATGGAGGAGCTCGAAGCTGCACTGCCCCCCTCTGACTCCGATTTGCTGACCAAACTGGCCAACATTGAGGCCAGGAGCAAGCAGGGGGGAGCATTTGTAGCCGAAATGGCAAATGTGACCGGTCTGACAAAAGACCAGGTCAGGCATAGGCGGGAGAAGCCGGAGTACCAGGAGTATCTCCGGGCGGCAAAGGAAAAAGTTCGGGAGACGGCCAAATCATTCTTCGCTGTGGGGAAGGCCACCGAACGACTCCGAAAAACATCTACAGGCTCCACCAAGCCAAACCCGCCTATGCCGCAAGCGACCAGCAAGATCGTCGTTGCAACCAGCAGCTCACGGCCAGTAAGACCGGCCGCCGCTCCTCCTCCGAGGGTCAGGATTCACTCGGTCACCATTTTACCACCATCGACCGAGCGGCTCGCCCCCTCATCCTTAACAACTAGCAGTACCCTGGGCACGGCAGGGTCTGTAACCCCTCCCACTCCTTCGCCATCAGCATCAACATCTTTGCCATCCACTCCTGCCGCAATCAAACGTAGACCGTCGTCGTCCCCGGTTGGGCAGCCAGGACCAAAGCTCCCTCCCAGGAGCCTGAAGGCCCCTCTAAACGTCCCTAGAGGTGGCATTATCACTACTGGCAGCCAGCCACATACCACCTTGGCTATAACTGGGCAGAAAAGACGACCCTCCTCCTCACCCGTAGCCGCACGGGCGGAGGTGAAGCGATGCTGCGCAAGTCAACCCATTCCTGTACGGCGCTCAACGGTACCGGCTGTTCCGACTGCCGGCAACAAGCTGGAGAGTGAACCGGGGGCAGGTATATTCAGATACCACCTGGAAGCGTTAGCAAGGTGGAGTAGCGACGCTGACTTGCGCGGCCTCGTTGTTGCGGCCCTTGATCTCCCCGACGAAAGTTTCGCCGACTTTCTGGACAGATGGTGCACTAGGAGGTTCGCCAAGGCGAAGCCTCCTCCCAGCGGTCGCGCTCATGGGCCGGCACGAGCTGCTGGGATTAACGGCCCCCAAACCAGCAGGGCGCGTAAGGCTTCTGCCTTCAAGAAGGCGCAGGACCTGTATGGCAAAAACAGGAGCGCCCTGGTGGATAAGATCCTTTCGGGGAAGCCCCTCCTTGAGGAGGAAGTGCTACCGTCGGTTCGGGAGGTCGACGAATTGTACCGTGGGATACTCGAATCCCCATCCCCCCCTGATCCCCATCCCATACTGCACCATAAGATCTCGGATCGGACATTCTACCCGATCTCTGCTGGAGAAATCACTCACGCTAGAAGCGCCTGGAGTATTTCGGCCCCCGGCTGTGATGGCGTCCGAGTGGCGGACGTGAAGAGAATGGGTGTGGAGGTGTTGGAGGTCTTCTTCAATTGCGTCCTGTTTCGGCGCGTTATCCCGAAGGCATGGAGAAGTCTTCGGACAACTCTGGTCCCGAAGGATGGCGACCGAGCAAGGGCAACCAACTGGCGGCCGATCACGATAGGGTCGGCCTTTCAGCGACTAATGCACCGCGTCATTGCTAGCCGTCTGGCAGACGCGGTGTCCATGAATATGAACCAGCGAGGTTTTGTAAAGGGGATGGACGGCACCCTTTGCAATTCGCTGGTTCTCGACCATTACATAAGGTCACGAACTAACCGTGGCCAGTCGCTGAATGTGGTTGCCCTGGACGTGAGGAAGGCTTTTGACACCGTGTCGCACGAATCGGTGAGGCGGGCCTTGGAACGCCATTCCATCGATTCTGGTATGAGTGACTTCCTTCAGAAGTCACTGGTCAGCTCCACCACCACCATCAAGGTGGGGCAAGTGTGTACGGAGTCTGTTAGGATTTGTAGGGGAGTGAAACAGGGCGATCCGTTGAGTCCCCTTATCTTCAACATGATTATTGACGAGCTTCTGGATGGGTTGGAGGGTCTCAACTCGGGCGGTACCATCGCCCCGGGTGTGAAATGCTCGGCTATGGCGTTTGCGGACGACTTAGTCCTGCTGCAGGATAGCGATGTGGGCGTACCTGTTGCGTTGAGGTACACGGAGTCATTCTTCAAGGCAAGGGGAATGCTCCTGAACCCGGCTAAGTCGGTCTGCCTCAGTGCCGCCACACTGGGGCACAAGACCGTC